>CAJJDM010000113.1:0-288825 GCA_905182975.1 Paramecium primaurelia
CCCCAAACCCAAACCCAAACCCATGGGGATGCTATTCGGGCTCCTTCCTCCATGGGCTTTCCGGCCTTGAACCTTTGTTTTTCCTTATGAGGCTATGGGCAGCCTAGGCTAAAGGCTTGTTCCCTTAAGCACTTCTAATTAAATTCTTAATTATATTTTTGCTGAACTATTATGTTTGAATACATTGAAAGTAGAGTTCTAAGATTGTAGTAAATTATCATTAAAACATATTATAATAAATCTTTTTCAATATTATTTTCAATAAATATATTAATTAAATTCTTAAAAAGTTTAATTTTTCTTAAAATTCTAATTGCTTTTAATCCCAAAAAAAAAGCAGTTTTTTATTAACTTTTAATCTCTCTCAATTTTCCAAATACAAAAATAAAGAGAAGGATAATTTAATTATTAAATTATTTTAATCCATAATCATCGATTTAATAATGTGACCAGTTTAAGATTATTAAAGTAAGATTGAAAGATTCTGTTATTTCGAAATTTTTAAGAAGTAAAAGGGTCATGTGTGATGATTTTTATTTAGAATAAAGTCATCGGAATCATAAAAATTTGAAAAAAATAAATTATATATATTCTAATTTATAGAAGGATAATAAAAAAATGCCGATTAGACATTATTGAAATCTTGAATAAATTTTAGGATAGCTTTAATCAACTTTCGATGAACTCAGATTGCAATACAATTATTTATTATCAAAATAACAAATTATCAATTTTGATAGAAGTCAAAATACATGAATACTTTTGCCAGTTGATAAAATTAAGAGATTAATATGGTGATTTTGTTAAACTAATAAATGTCCATAATTAATTAAAAAAAAAGTGATTTAAAAATTGCATTCAATATATCTTGCTTAACATATATTCAAAGTAGCAAGGAAAATGAAAATTAATCTATTTTAATAATAATAATCTCAAGTTATTAATTATTAGAATATGTATTAGAAAATTATTTTAATGAAATTTGAATTAGCAATAGAAGCTTTAGATCACTCATTTATTAATAGCTACTTTTTTATCACTATAAAAATGTCAAACTAAAAATACATAAGTTTATTGGGAAGAAAAGTGAGGCAATTAGATAGATTGCCAAAGTCTTAAATTTTTATGATAAGCAATTCATTCTGCAGAAAATATATGAAAAATTATATAGAAATAGTTGAAAGTTTATTTAAATCAATTCTATTAGTAATAATAAAAGTAATAAGAAAAACTTTAAGATTCTAGACAAGTTGATTATTTGTCCATAAAGTGTTAACTTTCCTTGTAATTCACAGCAGAGTGTCTAAAAATTAATTTCTAAATTATTAATTATTAGATTATTGAGATAACAATAAATAGCTCTAAAAATATTAGAATCCTTCTAAAAGGTTAATCCAGATAATATCGATTTGATTTGGAGAAAAGGTAAACCTATGATAATAGGAAGAAGCTTACATTTGAATTAAAAGGAATGTATATTGACTTTTAAAATGAAAATCTATTAAAAATTAATTCTTTGGGCAAAAATAGGAAGCCCTTTAAAAGATTAAATAAATCAAATCTTATGATTTAGAAGCAATAATAATAAATTGTATGATTAATAAAAATTTTAATTGCAGAATGCTTTAAATAAGATTTTCATTTTTTCAATTCATATATTTATTTAAATTTAGTTTTGAAATAAATTTCTTTTTTTTTTAGTTGATGAGAGTTACAATTCAAAAATAAATTACTCTTATTACTTAATTAGATATTGTGTAAACTTGGTTTTAATTAGAAGGTGATCAAAAATAGGTTTGCTATATTTGGCTGACAGCTTTTAATAAATAGAAATTTTTATTATACGGTTTGAGTATAAATTTTTTCCTTTATAAAATAAGAAAATAGGGCTTCAAAATTAGATGTAAATAACATAATTATTTAATAAATTAAGAAGTTAATTTTCTATTTAAACCTTATTCTAGTTTTGTTGGAATAAAAAAAATTATGACACATTTCATATAAAAGCTTCAAATAAAACAATAAAAAGGATTTAAAATAAATTAATAAAGTATAAAATATTAAGAAGAATATAAAATGATCTTAAATTAATTTATATTCAAAAATATTGTGGATATTTAAACATAAAAAAAAATGAGAAAATTTTTATAAAGAAATACTTAATAAATAAATATAAATAATACTTTAATAAAATACAATCAATAAAGTAATATTTAGTTGTCACTTTATAAAAAAGAAAAAAACATAATCAACCAAAAGTATAATAATTATTCTCACTCAATTTAAACATTAGATTTCATTTCACTTATCGTCTAAAATTTGATCTCTAAATACTTCCTTGTTTAAACCTAAATTAAGATATCAATTCAAAGTAGACATACATTTATCCAAAGATCTAAAAATGGTTCTATTTTTTTCTATGTAAATTTTGACCAAATAATTTAATACATCTATGTATATTAAAATATTTAAATCATAATGAATCATAAAATATTAAAAAAATGAATGTCTATTATTTAATAAATTTTTTTCAATTATCATTAATTCAATTTAATAAAATTATATATCTCAATCGTCATTTCCAGAGGTGATAAATTAAGTCTATTTTGTTTTCAATCTCCTCTTAAATTTTTATAACATTTTTGATTTTTTATAATCTTTCTAATTTATAAGAATATGCTTACATAAGTCTAATTAATTAGATTTATTTTATTATATAATAAGAACAATTTTTGAAAGAGATCTAACATTTAAACAAGACCAATTAATAAGTTCAAATAGTTTTATATATAGAATTAAGATTCTAAGAAGCCACTTTATTTTATTTTAAGAATGATCTTTCAGATTTTTTAGTTATTATCTGCCATAGTAGAGGTCTCAACTTTTAGGTAATGAAGGAGGAAATCCACAAATTATATTATAAGTTTACATATAACTTTTAGAGCAAAAGTAGGATTTTTGATATTTTTAAGTTGCGATTGTAGGGTAAATATATAATATAATGCAGTAGAGCAAAATAGGAAAATTAGTTGATGCTCTTATTCCTAGTTGAAATATTACAGTATCTACTTTAACTTTTAGATAAATATTAAATATTACTTACAAATTTACGAAATGTAAATTAACTTTTCCTTTTTTACATATTCTAAGTATTTATAGTTACTTAATATAAGGAAGTCTTATATATCTAAATTTTTCTTTTGTGAAAGATTTTAGATAAAAATATTCCACCCTCAAATTTAGTTATTTAAGATTAGGTTGAATAGAAAAACCTTAAATATTTATAACAAAAATATACAGTCTGGAATTTTACAAAAGAAATCTATATCGTCAACAAATTTGTAACTTTTCATAATCAAAAAAGATAATGACTTAATTTCTCATATATAAAGTTTTCCTTATAAGTAATTATTAAAGAAGGTGAAATTAAAGAGCTATAGGGTATTCAATTAGCAAAGTAACATTTTGTTTACAGGAATATTTAATATAGATTTAAATTAATAAAATTTGAATTATTATTGTAAATATAATGATTGATCCATTTATTACTTTTAAGAATAAAGATGTAAATAATGAATAATTTAACAAATTCATTTAATATCTATAAATAATTTTATAATCATTTAATATTTTTTAAATAATGGGCATTCATATATTTATTCTATAAATAATTAATAAATGGAAAATTCAATTAAGAAATTTTTAGTGATAACCAAAAATCCTATCTCTTAATAAATAGATTATCTATTATTCAAAAAAATTTTCTTTATGAAGCCAACACTATTCTGCCTCTCAATGAATTTCAGACTTAGACCTTTGATGATTACAATATCTTTAAAGAAAGAAAACTTATTTTAGACCCCTATGTTTAAAGTGGATATTTTGATAAATGTAAAAAAAGTAAATACTCTATACGAATATTTAAATATTTTTTATAGATCAAGAGATAGATAGATAATTTACATTATATGTAATTATGCTTATCTAAGAACATTTAGAGTATAGATAGAAATAGTAAAATCTAAGCTGTTGTCTAACAATTTAAAGAAATTTTATAGCCTAAACCATTCAAGATGGAACGGTCAATTATGACTTGCATATTCTTTGATTGAGAGATAATATAGGATTATAAGGAGGTTTACAACTAATTTATAGATAGACTCATTATGATATAAGGATGGAAATTAAAATGAAATAGTGTTACCCAAAAATAATTATTTTTCACATCTAAAGAAGCAATTGAAAAGTAAACAAGAACCGAAAAAAACCTGTTTCTTATGATTTAACTGAATTACAATACTTGAATTTAACTAAATGTTTACCAGAAGGATGTATAAAATAAATTGTTATTTTATTTACGATTAGATTGGTGCCACTAAATAAACTTCATCCAAAATTCCATACCATTTAATAATTAGACCTATTATGGAATAAAGCCAATTTATTAAACTCGTAGAGACTATCTATGCACAAAAGTTTATGTAAAATTGTAAATTTGAAATATCCCCAGTTTAGATTGGTTTTTTTAATACCATTTTAGGTCAATAATCGAGAAACTCGAAACTAAATACTTTTGCCAAATCTGTGATCTTCTTTCATCCTTCTTATGCTTATAATTGTGTTGATCGCATCAAACTATTTCAAATCATTATGTTGAAGGAGAATATAATAAATATTTTCTTGATAGGTTTATGATAACTTATATATTTATGATCCAAAAAGAGAGGAAAGAGTTTATTTAAAAAATGGAGTGAATTAATTCACTTCTTTAACCCTTCTTATTTGAAAGTTATTTTAATGAACTAATTGAATTATTAAAAGAATTAAGGATGTAAACATGTTAAAAAAAAAGATAAAATGAAATTAGAATACTCGCAAATATTAAAAGATGCAACAAATCTTGTAACTTAAAATTGTAATTTTTTACATTAATCTAGAAAAATCAAGATAAATAACTATTGCCTTAAATTTCTTTAGATAATATGGAAAAATTAAAAGAGAGAAATTTTTTAATACTTAGTATGGATATTAAGGGCAAAATTCCTAAATAATTAAATTAAACTAAGAAAGTAATTAACCACATTGAACATTAATTAATTCCATAAAAAGATTACTTCCACATAGGCAAAATGTCATATTGACGAAATACTTATATTAGACAACATTTCTAATATGTTTGTTTCACCTATGTTATTTGCTTATCAAATTATAAAAATGAAGTATTGTAAAAAGTCGGAAGATCTTCATTTAATATATTAATTGGATTACCTAAAACAGCCTCTTATAAAGTAATGAATAAGATATGGGAATTATTTGATTTTAAAATATAATTACTTAGAAATGGAGAGATACAAATATTTTGTAAGAAATCAGGATAACTATGATTTAATACTGAATTAGAACTTTGAAGGAGAAGCTGAAACAAGAAAAAAAGAAAGAATATCAAAATATCATAATTTGGGATATATTGATAGATTCAAATATAGTTGTTCAACTTGTAACCTAAAAGGAATGAAATTACAATCTTAACATAATATTTAATATTTGGGGGCATGATGAATTACTATTTAAAAAATTTGAGGCATTCAAATAAAAAATTATAGAAGAATAAAAGTTGGATCCAGATGATTCCTACCAACCATCTTTATGTGAAAAATCAAAAATGCTATAGAGAACTAAAATTTTCATGCAAAAGCTAACCATGAGAGCTGCTAAAAAGAAAAAAAGGAGAAAAAATGAATTATCTTTATTTAAAATTACATTTTTTTTAATTTTTTTTGAATATTTCACCAAAAATTTTTGATGCTAAAGAAGCCTTTCAAAAAGAGAATAAAAATAGGTACCTCTTTATATTATATAACTGCGTTCTAAAAATTTCTTTAAAATAGGAAAGTCATTCAAAAAATTTTATTTTTTTGAATTGAATTGAATATACTGTTATTATTAAGATAGAGCAGAGTACATTCATTTTTGGGAACCTTCTATCCTATTTGCCTCGTTAATAGAAATCGGTAATGCCTATAACATGGATTATTTAAAATAATATTTATATATTGCAAATAAAGGTTGATGGTTTGACTATATAAATTTGATGATTCATTTCTAGAATAGGGATTGACAATGTTTAATTTTTTTCGAACTCATAAAATAAAGATGAAGCTCAAAAATTTAATTATAATATCAACAATTTCATTCTTATTAAAAAGCGACATATAAATTTTGAAGTCCCAATATATATTTCTATTTTAAAAAAATTTCTATGTAGAAATATATTTGAAATAATCTTGGTAATATCACAAATGTTATAAAATATTTATTATTTTATAAAATTTCTAGTGAAGACAAAAGTATTTTAGATTCTGGTTATCAAATTTTGAGAAATAAGTTGATCGAAATGCTTTAGAAGAAAATCTATATTGATGAATTTCAAACTTCAATAAAAAATCAAAATTGGGTGCTTATGTCTTCCACATTATAGATGCAAAAGTGAATGTTATAAATTGATAGAATATGAGCATTTTTAGAACCACTATAAAAAAGGAAGTTTGATTAAATTTAGAAACTTAATGAATTTGAAGCAATAGCTTTCAATCACCAAATCAAAGCTATTAGAGAAATCCTCTAAAATTTGGTTAATCAAGGAAAATGTCTAAATTATTCGAAAATTTACTTAATTAGGTTTTACAACAGAATATATTTCAATTTTAATTGGATTGCCATGTAATGCAATATATTGAAGAAAAAAATTGATTCCAAATAGTCATGAACTAGAGGAAAATGTTTAACATTCAGACAAGTTCCTCTGGATTTTATAAAAAATAAAGAGAAGTTTAGGTTACATTATATTGTATTAAGATATTAACTTATATCAAAGAACATTATTCAACAATATATCTTGATCAAACGACTTTCTGTCATCAAACAAAAAACCTAAAATGTTGATAAAGAAAGGAAAAGTAAAATTCAAAAGGATAGTCAGTTTAAACCGTAATTTGCATGTTATTGGAGGGATAGGTTCGAATTGATTTCATGTTTCTAAATTTGTTAAGGAAATGTAAATCACTGTGATTTTGGACAACTTATTATTTAGTTAATAAAACAAGTATCTTTGGTTTATAATAACCAAAGGTTTATTATAATGCTAGATAATTGTTCTATTCATTCAAGTGAGTTAATGAAATAAAAATTATTATCTTAATTTGATCAAATATTCTTAGCTCCATGAAAAAGTAAGGGAACTCCTAAATAGTAATAGGTAAATGTATTTAGAATTTATTTAAGGAAATAAAGAAAATTATGAGTAGATGATTGTTGTGATGGTGATGTTCAGTCCATTTACATATAATATTCCATTTTCAACTTATTTATGATTCTTTATCCAATTCAAATTCACATATTTCATTTTCATATAATTATTTGTGTTTTGATCTTTTACTTTCTTGAATTACCTTCTCACTTTATAAATTTAATTGCTTTGTTAAATCAATCTTCAAAAATTTAAGAATAATCTTAAGTAAATACAAAAAACAATAATTATTTATTCCAGCATTTATAATATTATTAAATTTGTTAATTTATTTTATAATATTTTAGTTTAAAATAATAATTGAATGTTTATATATTAATTTAAATAATTCTTTCTCTTTTTTATCTAATTTTTTTCTATATCAAACGACCAATATTACTTTATACTATTTCATCAAATTTATGTTTAATTAAAATATCATAATTGCTCGATAAACACTGCTCAGTCATTAAAGTAAATGATAATTAAGATTTTACAAGATTATAACTAAATTACTTTAAGTAAATAATCGACGTTTACAAAATGTAAATCAATGATTTTTAAATCATAATTTTCATTTAACCATTTATAATTTGCTGGCTTTCCACACCTTTGATTTTGATTTGTGATATCGCCAATACCCAATTAATATTAATCAAATTAGGGAATGATTTAAATTTAAAGTAACCACTTTCTATTTTTACTTCGATTAATATGCTACTTTGAATGCCAATATTTTTTTTTCATTCTTTATTTTCGCCCTTTAATACTTCTCTTTATTAAGGGCTCCTGATTCTTGACACATTGATAAGCGCTTGTATTCAATTCTTTTAACCATTCCAATACATTTCCCTCTAAATTTAGCGATCTATCTGACCCATAAAAGTGCTCAACTGCTTATCTGCAACACCTTTATAAAACTTACTTAATGTCCCATTTATTATCTAAATATTTGAATGAGAACTCATCATATTTTTGTGAAACATTAATTTGTATTCTCATGAATAATTGTAGATGTTGATGATAAAAGTATTTCAAAAATACAAGTAAATAAAAAAATTTATGTCCTCCTATCTAACACAATTCACATTTCAATTCACCATAATATTTTAATCTTCTTATTCTCCTTTTAAAAATTACTCCAACTATCCAAATTGTACCCTTCTAAAATCCAACTACTCACCATCCCCAGCTTCATTATATCCTTTAAGTTGCATAGTAATCTATAACAGAAGAATATATCAAGTCTGTCCAATAACTTTATTTTCTCCTTCTATTCAATTTACTAATAAATACTCTTAATGTCTAATCATATTGAAGCAATCATAGAATAATCCACCCTCAGATAAATATCTCGAGTTTTTAACCCGCAATTTTCAATAATAATTTCACTCAACAAAGCGGTAAGCACTCAATTTAAATAATTTTTTTTCTTCCATCTTGGAATTTTTTTAAAGCCGAAATTTTCCTTATCAGATTTTATTTTGGCCCTATAGGTCAGTCAATTTAAGAAATTTATAATTTCTCAAAATAGAATGGAAAAAAATGACATATTGTTTACAAACGAATGTACTCAGTTCTTAATAAAATTAAAAAACATTCATAGAGAAACAGTAAGATGGTGTTTCTTTATCCTTTAAATATATAACAGTGAAATTCATTGTATTTTTTTGAAAAATACCGATTGGCTATTAAGTTAATCAAATAAAGATAGAGTAAGAAAAATAATTCGAAACTAAATCAGATAAGCAGTTTTCTATCTTGCTATGATTTTATAACACCATAAATTATATCAAAATATAGAGAGTCATTCTTAAACTAATAACCAATGAGTAATCAAAAAGGTTGCTTGTTTACTTTTGCATCCATATTATTAGTAATACACAAGGATAAAAAATTTCAGTTTAAGCAGAAAATGATTATAATGGTTGATTCTAGTTGAAACATCTACTGATAATGATCCTATTTATCCAATTTAAACTTGTATCGATTTAAGGTTAAGCTTGATTATCACTTTTTGGCAACATTTGATATATTTATCAACAGTTTAAAGATACTAAACATTTTTTGCATCCTTAATTTTCTGGTTTATATTAAGATTATAGAATCCAATAATGCAAACTAATTAAGCCTTTTTAATTAAAATAGAAAAGAAGAAGCTTGCAAATTTGTCCGATAATTCATCTGTTTTTTTTTTTTTAATAATCATTTTAATAATGAATCTGTGATGCAATTCTTATTCCCATAGTGATATAATCAATTCAAGACATTATTATTATGTTCTATATATTAATTATAGAAATTCTGAATTTCACGAACTGAATTATCCATTACTCTTTTAATCAAAAAATCATTAATTGATGAATTATTTGTTTGTAAAATTAAGGATATCTTTTATAAAGATGACAATAAATATAGATTATAATTATAAATTAATATTATAGAAATGATTTTGGTTTCATTTATAAAAATCATATTTCCTCTGCCTTTTCTGCTATATAAAGATTGTGTATAGATACCTGGATCTGATTGTATTGATAATAGCTGGACTAATGCTCATGAAGTAGTTGAATGTCAAGGAATAAATTATATGGGATCATTTACAGGAGGAAGAAAAATATCAAGAACATATTGGTGTCCATCAGAGAAATAGATAAAGTTTTCATTCACATTAGCTAAATTTGATTCTTGGGATAATGAATCTGTTTTTGTTTATAAGGATAATGTTCTTATTGATAATATTAGTTATGGCCCTTATGAAGGAACACCCATGTGTGTACTTTCTTATTTCCCAGATTTAATGGTGAAGAAATTATATTAATTTATGTTGTCAAAAGGATAGAATTATGTGAAGTTTGAATTAGTTGATAATTTGTAGGCAATTAGTGAAGGTAAATAAAACAATTTAATTTTAAGAATCATGGGGAATTAGAGATATAAAAATAGAGGTTTTAGAACCCTGTGTAGATTTTTATAGTGAATGCAATTTTTAGGGAGATTTATGGAAGATCTGTTCTGGAAATCAGACGACTTTTGCCAAATTTGTTCCTTTCAAAATTAAATCAATCTATATTTTAAATGGTATTACTGTGTAGTTGAGAGACTCAAAATATCATGGAGGAATTTTATAGATATATACTTCCAATTAAACTTGCTTAGATGATTTTCATGTAATTTATATTAAATTATAATTTTAAGTTTCCTAAGTATGAAAAATTGTAATGAAGATTATTTTGATTACACTTGAATATATTTATTATAATAAACTAAGTATGGAGATTATCATTAAAAAAATTTAATTTTATTTTTTTATTGATTTAGGAATTAGTTTGTTTAATGTTTTAAACCGTTTTGAGTAAATACTGATTAAGATCAAAAAAATTCAAAAATACTTTTTAATTATCATAAGTAAGTGCAAATTTAATATATTAATCTGGCAATTTAATAATTTATTCTTAACTCCACAAATAGTAATTTAAAAATAAAATCTTAATTTATATCAGAATAGAATTTAAAAGTATTAAAAGCCCATCTTAAATTCAATATTTATGAGTTTTAGTCAAATTTTTAAATGTAAAGGTAATTTTTAATAATAATTTAAAATACCACCAAATAAAGCTAAAAATCTCTGGATATTTAGTAAAATTAGTTTGTTCTTATTCTTTTCTCTTTTTTCTATTTTTCAAGAATACTGTCTACACTTAATAAATATATTATAACGCTCATTGTCTAGTTCGTCACATTTTTCAATTCACTTTTATTACATACATTATAATACAAATGTCCTTTTTTCTGAACCATCTTCATTCCTTTACCCATCTCTTTACCTAAATTCATAACTCAATTCTTTACCCTTTTGGGATATTTACCTAAATGTCTCATCTTAAACTTAGGAATGTAATAATAAAACAGTTTTTAATATTGAATCATTTGATTTCATATTTTATAATCAATAAATAACGTAAAGATCTCAAGTTAATCAAAAAAAATAATTTTATGAATTAATCAACCTTAAAAATCATTAAAATGTAAATTTGGTAGTAATCTTTATTTAGGCAATTTAATCCTAATTATATTAACAATATTTATATCTTCTGTCAATAAATATACTAACAAAATATTTCAAATAAATAATCAAAATGTTTTTCTTCAGATAAATTATGATTGTTCTATTA
This sequence comes from Paramecium primaurelia, assembly GCA_905182975.1. Taxonomy (NCBI): domain Eukaryota; phylum Ciliophora; class Oligohymenophorea; order Peniculida; family Parameciidae; genus Paramecium; species Paramecium primaurelia. The sequence continues at coordinate 11,461 of CAJJDM010000113.1, forward strand.
AAGAATAAAATTTTCACACTTCTTTAAAAAACAAAAGAATTGCTTATGATTTGCTTTGTCTTTGGTATTGTTTATAGAATTTCTAAATATTTTAATTTTCTCCTTATCCTAAATTGTACGAGAACATTCTTGGTATTCTTAAAATAATTCTAAAAAGAAAAACAATTTAAATTCATCCTCTAATTTATTGTTGTCTTTATACAATTATTTAGCAAATTTTAGTTCTGGGGTTTATTGAATACTAGTAATTAATAAGTCTTTTATTTAATTAAATTATTCTTATACTAAATTGTAACAATTATATTGAATTTTCTTTTCATTAAAATATCCTTATAGTAATAAAAAGTTAATTAATTCTGCTTTTCTGTGTTTATCATTTTCTTTTTTTTACATCTCTTCTTCAATAAAAACTGGATTTTAAAATTCAGTTTTCCCATTTAAACTCTTAGTTTTTCCATTTTTTGGAAAATTTTCAATCAACTTCTATTTAGCTTTGTTTTGATAATCACTAAGTCAAAATAAAGTTTATACTTGGCCTTTTATAATATTTCTTTTTAACTTGGAACAGGAAAATAACCTTTGATTTAATTGATATCAAAATCAACAGTTTGGATTGATGAAATAATTTTCGATACTACATTTTGATCAAATTTATTATCTTATTAAGTTGGTTGTAACTAATATTCTTCATTCAATTCAAATTATTATTTTTCATACTTACTTTTGTATATTTATAATGATTAATATAATGAATCTTCTTTGTTTATTAAATTATCTTTATTGTCAATAACTTATTTAAGTATTTCAAAAGCTTTCTTCCTTTCCTCTTTCAAAAAGTTAGTTAGGGTTTTATCTTTAGAATATTATTGTTATTAATCAAAATGTATTCCATTTGATAAATTTAATTACAAAAGTATTTTATTATTACTCGAGGTAACCATTGGATGATTTAAATCATTTAAAAAATAATCAAGTACAGCTTTTCTTGATTATATTAAATTTATTAGGTTTTGTAAGTCTTTGTAAATATAATATTGAATTAGTGCTTATTCTTATTATTATGATTATTTTTAAGTTAATATTTGACTCATTTAATTAAAAATTAGATTTGATTAATAATAGTTCCATTTGTTTGGTATCTAATAGAATAAAATTATTATTCTATTATATATATATTTTAATATAAATAGCAAACTTTATTGAACTAAAAATATACATTTTTATTTAGATTTGATCTATTTTAATAAGCAGAATAGCTAAATTAAAGTTTATAAAAATAATTTTTGTAAATCAATCCTTAATTAAACCTTTTAATTAAAATAGTTTTACGATTTTTTTAATTATTTGAGGGTTGAGATTATTAAGTGAGTTCTATCTAAATTGAATTTAAATAGAATCTTAATATGTAAAATCGTATTTATTTTAATTAACCCAGAGTAGAAAGGTCTCTTTCTTTAAACTCCCCTCTTAACCTAGACAGCATTCTGACTTCAGACTTTAAGATTTCGATAATAATTAGAAAACATTTGAAAAAAAGAAAATAGAAATTGCTTTTTCTAAAAATTATAATCCTATTAAATCTTAACAAGATACATTTTATTAAAATTTCCAAAAATTACTTATTCATATCAGTTCTACTTGATAAATATTGTACTGCAATAAAATAATGAAAATATTATCTAATGATGATTTGATAGACAAAAACTAAAATTCCTATAAGCAATATAAGTTGATATTATTAATTTCCTTTAGAGTGAAATCAGTCGCAAAAATCAATATAACATATATCAGTTTAACTCAATAAAAGAATCTTAATTTTTAGAGTTGAATAATGGAGAAAATACAATAGATTAAATATACAAAGTAATATTATTTATATTGAAATATATTTTATTAGAGGATAAATATTTCTAATATAGCTTAAATGAGATTAAAATAAAAGAATATAAAATAATTATATATAAAATATAATTTATGATAAAATACAATATCAAAATCATAGATTAATAAATATAATTAATTTATCTTAAATTTTAATTTGAGTGTTTTCACAAATTATTATACTATCTTTTAATCAAATAGATGATATTAATGAATTTCTTTTTTTTTAGTCATTCTGAAAAACCATTTCTCAATTCTAATTTGAACTCATTTTAATTTTATTGTTATATTAGATTTTACTTAAAATAAAAATTCATAAGATCTTATCAAATACTTAATAAATGAAAAACCAAATAAATTAATTTAATTTCTAACAAAAAAGGACATTGTTTAATCTGCTAAAGGAAATGTTATGAAGATTAAAAAGAGAAAATTGATTTTTGGGAGAACCATCTTCATAAATTATATGATTAGTTGTAATATCATCATCTATTCATTGATGTATAATTTTTTGAAATTATTAAAATCTCCAATCTAGTGAACATACCTTTAAATTTAAGGAGATTTGTTAAATATATTAGAATATATATATTTAATATAAATTTTTCTGAAATACGAAATTTCATTCTTAAATTCAAATATTTTGATAATTTGAGACTGTTTCATGGATTGAAACTAGATTTTTGTTATAAAATTGATTTATTAATCCAATTCTTATTATTTTCTAAAAAAATAACAAATATAATAGCTTACTCCATTTTCAGTTTTGAATTTTCTCACATCCAATTAAATAATTTTTATCTTCGGTTTAACAATTCAATGGTCTATTTTTAAAGTCTTTAAGAGATTAAAAATCCATTCTTTTTTGGGGTATGTTTCCTTCAATATCCTATTTTTTGTCCTTTTATCTCCAATTTTAACAATTTCTGTGCTAAAAGTACTTCAATATTGATCTCATCAATTTGAGGTCCTAAAAGAACTCCTAATAAATATTGTAATTATTGATGAGTGTAATTTGGTAAATATCTACCTATAACACTAATTCATAGTAAGCAGATTCTTATGAAGGAATTAATTGATTTCTTGTTATCTTTTTATTCATCTTAAATTTATTATAATAATCATTAAAAACAGTTTATAAATGATTTATTTCTAATATTTGAAAAACATCAGGATTCGAATATTTCAGATTTGCAAAAATGTCTCACAATAGATTTAATAAAAATTTTTTTTTTTAATTAAAAAAATCCATTTATGAACTGGATTTGTTTAAGTTTTGAAAAATAGACATATAATAATTTGATTAGCAACAGAATATTGAATATTGACCTTTTGACTATATATGCAAACTATATATTATCATATTTTTAGTTTGAGACAAAAAAACTCTAGAGTTAAGAATGCAACAATCCTTAAAAAAAGTAAGTAAAAGGTGCTTAAATTTAAATTAAAACGAAAGAATTTAAATCTTAAAGCTTCAATAAATTGTTTATAAGAGAAAAATAAAGTTTTACTTCAGATGACAAAATAATCTCTAGAAGAGTTATAATTAAAAGAAATTCTAATAAAATAGTTCAAATATTGAACTTAGCAAGAATCAAATTCCCTAAGCTATTACATTAGTGTTAAATAATACTACTCTCTCATAACACATCTATAATTTTTTGAGAAAGATGGAAAAAAGAACAAACTAAAATTTTTCATTTCATAAATTATCAATATTTATAAATACTCACTAGATTCCGTTAAATAATAAAATTAGAAATTAATAATAGAAATAAAATTAATCAAGCAAGTACTCTTGATATTGGATAAGTAAAATCTAATATAACAATAAAATTAAAATGAGTTCAAATTAGAATTGAGAAATGGTTTTTCAGAATGACTAAAAAAAAAGAAATTCATTAATATCATCTATTTGATTAAAAGATAGTATAATAATTTGTGAAAACACTCAAATTAAAATTTAAGATAAATTAATTATATTTATTAATCTATGATTTTGATATTGTATTTTATCATAAATTATATTTTATATATAATTATTTTATATTCTTTTATTTTAATCTCATTTAAGTTAAAGCGTCAGTTAATGCCAATAAGAGAAGAAAAAAAAGATTAAGATTAATATTAATGTTTAAATTAAGCTTATCTAGAATAAAAGCAATAAATAAAAATATTATTTTAAATGAAACAATATTACATTTAATCATATTTATGTCATTCAACGTTTAAGCATAAGTAGCAATAGTAGGCAAAAGAAAAGTTTTTTAATATTATATCTAAAAGATACTAAGAAATTGAATTAAAAAAAATAAAGGGAAACATTGAAATTATGTTGTTATTAATTTTCTTATCAATCTTATTTTAATCTGTCTTAATCAAATTAATATTATCTAGATGGAGGAATACATTGTTTAGGAAGATATTGTTGTTCTCTTCTATTGTAACTAGGCTTATTGTTCATATTACAATTATTATATTTAAGTTAACCTGGGTATTGATATTTAGATTATTGGCAAACTTACTTTTTGGGAATATATGCAGGTACATATTAAGGTTATTATGGGTAATGTATTGATTAATTATTTTTTAGTGAATTTTTTTTTCCTTGTTGTTATGGTTAATTGTTCGTTTTTTCTTCTTTAAGATTTCCAATTTAATTTAAATTATTTCCTCTTTTACAATCTGACTATAAGGTTTATTATTATTGCTAACATTTTAAACCCAAATCGTTTTTTAATTATGAATTCTCAACTTTTCCTTCTGACAAATTCTTCAATTTGTTTACACAATCTGAATAACTTTAAAATTTGGAAAACCATTCTATTTTCTCCTTTAACTTTGAAATCCATTTATTATTTAGTGTTTTGGTTTCCTGAACAATTTAATCGATTTCAATATTCTAATTTTAATTTATTAACTAATCTATTTCATCATAAAATTAATATTATTATTATTTGATTTAATTCAAATCTTTCATCCAAAACTATGTAGATTACATCATCTCCTCTATTATTTAGTTTACAAAGGTCTTTATGGAGAGGAAGTTGCTTTTTAACTCCTCAAGTAATTTTATATTTTCATTAAGTACTATATCTCTTAATTCCTTTTTTTTTTAGTAATTTTCATAAGTCAATGAAATTGCTCTCTCAAATCCGATAGTTTTTTAATTCGACTCAAAATCTTTTATACAAGATTAACATAAAAGTCTTTAATTTTACTTTAGATTCTGATCAAGTATAATTAATTAAATAGGATTTTAATGCTCTGGATTAGCACATTTTAAATCTTAATATATTTTATAAATACTTTTTAAATCTTCAAATTTTGGTTGAGAACAATCTTCAGTGTTATACATTACTAATAATAATAAAAATAAATAATAGAAATATAATATTAATCATGATTATTATTTATGTTTAATGAATTAATAGATTTTATAAGAACAAGAATCCATATTGATAAGTCATATAATATCCTTAAAAAATATAATGAATAATGATTTATAGAAGCATCAAGTATTTTATGATAATCATTATATTTTTTATAAGATTATGAGTCTGAATATTCTATATTGAAACTCTTCAATTATTATGATTATTATTCCTTTATCTAGATACTTTGAATTGGATTTCTGACTATCAAATTTTTCATCCTATCTAGGCTATATGGATTAAATCATCAATAAAGTCTATAAATAAAAATTAAACATCATATATCACTTAACTATCTTAAAAAAGGGGATTTCTAATCATATTCTTATAATACTAATGAATATTAGTCAGATACTAAAGTTTAACAATAATGATCTCAAAGAATTGAATAGAACTTAAATTGTTCCAAATTGAAATATTAATATTCATCTGAACAATCAAAAAATAAAAAATGCCAATAGTATATTTTTAATATCCTTCTTATTAAAGATTTTAAGACAAAATTTATATTCATAGATAAATAAATATATAGTAATAGAAAAAATTAATTTTAAATTATGGAACCTTTGAGAAATAGTCAAGTTTGCCCCACACCATTAGTAAAAGATTCCTAAGAGTTGTTGAATACGATCAAACCTTCATCACTGTAATGAATCTTAACTTAAATTAGAAATTAAGTAAATCAACCTGCAGGGAGTGAAAATTATTAAAGTATTGATATAGAATCAAATCAAAATTGTTCAGATTTATTGAAGGATTAATCATTTACTTTTAAGAAATATGTAGGTTTGAAAGCTCTTTTGCTTTATTTTATTTAACATTTTATAGCTTAGATGCTTATTTTATCGAATATATTTTTTGATAAATCAAATATTGAATAGGGTGTTAGCACATTTTTGATTTTTACTTATTTTGGGATTATTATCATGACTAGATTCTAATCATTGTAAAAAGTAATAATTATGCCATATTAAAATATTAGGTACCTAAATCATATATAATATTTTTTATAATCCTAATTTTAGAAGCTTAAATATTTTCTTAATAATTAGAGGTGATGAATTAATAAATTTCTGAAATTAGTCCAATCTAAATAGATAAAGGTATGATATATCTCTAAAAACTCAAGATAATTTAATTTTAAATGATGTTGGATACTAATGTTTTATACTCTTTTTAGAAACGTCAACATTAATCATCTATTTATTACGTCAAAAAGAAGATTTGAAACTAAAGAGTATTATTATATATCATTAAAATTTAGACTTTTTCATCATGTATGGAATAATAAGTATTGTGCCACTATTACTTTCTTCTTAGTTTGCTTATATTTCAATCATTATATTTTATAGAGGGTTTGCACTATCTTTAACTATTTAACAATAATTTAAAGGAAGAGTAAATATATTATTTTTAAATTAAGTTCTCATTAAAAATCAATTCAATTGTTGGAATGGCAAATAGTTTAAATTTAGGATTTTTGATACCTTGTAATTGTTGATAGAAAGAGTTAATGTCATAAATATATTATTTTTTGAATTATCTAATAATATATTTATATAAATAATATTCATATTTATGTTGTAATATAATTATTATAATTAAATCACAAAAATTGAAAAAACTAAACAAAATCATATATCTAATTAAATTGATAGATTTATATAATAAATTTAATCTATTAAATTTATAAAATAAAAAAAAATTAATTAGGTTATACAATTTAAAATTTTAGAGAAATCTTTTGTTTTTGGAATAATTTAATGAAATAAAACAAATGAATACTCTCTCTTATAAATCTTTTAACTTAAAATATAAGTAAACTTTTTAATAAAGATAATATAATATCATAATTCAAAAGATTAATAACACTTATTTACAATTAAAAAATAATCAACTTGAGACTTTATTATATAACAATTATTGAACCATAACTTTTTCTTTAAATAATTCCCATTCTGAATTTAATAGATCTTATTTTTTCTCATTTTAAGGTTTTCTAAGTTTATTTCTTTTATAATATTCTTGCAAGTCTAATTTTCTTTACTTTTCTTCAATATCTGATAGCAATTATGCTTAATCCTTAATTATATTTGAATTTTTAGAGTATATTTATTTGATTTCTTAATTTAATTCAGATTTTTCAATAAGATCAACTTCTTTATAAACTAAGAGTTAATTAGTTAGATGTTCAATCAAAAATTCTGGGCAAAATTATATTAATTTTAAGCTAATTTTATAAACAATTGTAGTACTAGATGAACTAACAACAGTCATTCTTGCTCTATCTGTACCTTTATCACCTTCAAGTCTTAATCCTGTTAATACTCTTCCAAAAATGATATCTCCAGGATACAATTTTTTATAAATATAACTCTTTTAATATTATATATATCCATTATTATTATTGCATACAGCATAATCAGGAATTTTATATGTGATATCTCCATCTTATGTTAAGCAAGACAAATAATCTTAAGGTTCATTATGAATAACTTTTATAGGATGTTCTTAATAATATCTGTAGGATTTTCTATTTTATTTTTTTCGAAAATGTTCTGGTAATTTAATTCTTTCTGTATTTATTGTTCTAATAACATTACATGATCCTTTATAGATTATGTACATATATTCTAAAATATCTCCTTCTTTAACCAACACTTCATCTAGATGAAATCTTTATGGTATTAATTAATTAGCTAAAGGTATTAAAACAAAAGGTTGAATTTATTTAAAGAATCTCAAAGATTTAAGCATTTTAATTTTTTATTCTAATTCATCTTACATCAAAACCATAAGTATATTTTTAAAATTTTCTCTACTAATGGCTAATAAATGACAAGTTTCACTAGCTTAAATTGATGCTTTTCTTTATTAAACTTTATCAACTTTTTTATATTAAATATTATTAGATTTTGCCAAACCAGATGACTAAGCTAATTCATCATTATTAGCTAAATTCATTATATAATGTTTTTCTTTAATATTATCTTCCTTAACCAAATTAATAATATTAGTATTTTGTCTTTGTAATTCTTTAATTTTTTATTTTTAAAAGGCTTCATCTTATTATCCTAGATCCTATAATTATTATTTAATGAGTTATTCCTTAACTTCTTTAAGTGATTTTATATTTATATTTTCTAATTTCTCTTCAAGTACCTCTTCTGAACCCTTTTAAGTAGTTTCCATCATTGCTAACTCTCCGAAATGTTAGCCATCATAGAGAGATGAAACTACTTATTCAATAATAGGTCCAAATTAATTAAATTTCTTCTCTATTTTAACAACTACACTACCTGATAAAATAACAAATAAATTATCTCCAAAATCACCTTAATGAAATACATATTCCCCTGGAGGTACTTCAATATATTAGCCTAATTTAACTAGATTAATCCTTGTAGATTTAGTAAATCTTTCAAAAAATATAAGTTTTTATACAATTTTATCAATTTCATCAAAATTGATACTATCAAATGGTTAACCTTATTCAAGTAATTCTCTTTTAATTTTTAGTTAATCTGTTAGAAATTATAATTAATGTTCTGTTAATACATTATCTTTAATTTTAAGGAATTTATTTTTATCTGCATATAGATTATGTATAAAGACTTCAGTATCTGCTGTCATTTTCATGAATTTTACATCTAAATGTGCTAATTCATCATATAATGCTTTTATTTCTTCAGGGTTTATTTATAATATTTTTTTGGTTGTTGTAATATTATCTAGATTACATTATAATAATCTAGGTTCTTGTCTTATTTATTAAATTTAGGAGAATAATTGATTAATATTCATAGTAGTTGGTTGGAGAATTTATTATTAATTTACAACTTCTATTGTTTATTATTTTGTGACAGATTTAGTTAGTGAATTATTAGTCTTAGTAGTTCTTTTTGTTATGGTTTAAATTAATGGTTAAGATTTGATAATTGATTATTAAGTACTCATGTGAGTTGGCATTGTAGTTGAATATTTTTTAGCGAATAATTTCATTTTAGTATGATAATAAACATCTTTATTTTTAGACTCTTTAATTTCTTCATCATTTGAATATTATGGTAATTCAAATAATGATTCTTTATTTGGTAATTATAATGAAGTTTAAGGTCGAGTAGTTTTTCTTGAAGTTTGAAAGTATTATGAATCACATATTACACTTTATTTATTAATTTTGTTAAACATTAATGAATCAATACTTGGTTTTGAAGTTGATTTTACTCTTCTTGTTGCAGTAGGTAATCTCTTTGGTCTAAATATTCCATTATTAATCATTAATAATATAATATTTATAAGTTATTTAGATATCTAATATTAATTAAATTATTTGATTATGAATAGTCATTTATATTATATATTTTATCAATCTTTCTTAGATTGGTCATTATCTTTTTTTAGGAGACTTTCTTATTCTTCATCCTTATTAACATCATCTAATAATTCATCAAGGAAATTTTAATCTTAGAATAATTACCTATATATAATTAATTTATTAATTACTTTTATGTGATCTAATTTTATTGTTATTGCTATTGTGGATTTTAATTTTTTTATTCTGGTTATTCTGGTTATTCAGATTATTCTACTTACATACTTAATAATCTAGCTTATTCTAATAATTAATCATTTTCTTCTTCTATAAAATTTTCAATCTTTTCTTCTTATATTTATTCTTTTTAAGGTTATTAAGTCTATTATTAAGGTTATTAATTCTATTATTATTATTATTATTATTATTAAGCTAATTATTATTATAATCTTAATGCTTCATCTTCAAGACTCATTTTCATTATCATTGCCAGTTCTGGATCTTTATTTGGATCTACTCCACCATATTCTGAGAATTATCCACCTGTTCTTTATTATGGTACTTATTGTTCTTATCCTGGTTCAGCTTAAAAATCTGAATAATTTCCTAATGATGAAAATAATGTTTCTGTTGCACTCATTCCTGGTTAGATATTAATAAATTTTGATGATGATCCTTTCTATACATTTTCAAAGAATATTTTCAATTTCTAAAGATGTTCTTCATTCTACTCTCCAAAATTAATTAAATCAATTGCTATATTATTTTTCTTTAATCTCTTTGCAAGACTAATATTATTTAAATTATTTAATACTTTACTAAAGTATCTACTTCTTCTTCAATTGGACTTGCAACAAATGCTACTATACGTTGATGTTATTATTTATTAATTCTATGTTTTAATGCTAATGATGCCTATTGAAGTGCAACAGAAAACTTTAAATTACCTAATTATTAAATTAAATTATTTACCCTCTAATCTAGTTTTATGGAATTATCCTTAAATTAAATCTCTATCATTTGTTGGAGTCATCAATAATCTTACTTGTTTACCACCTCCTAAAATCAATCCCATTCCACTTTCCATGTTTGAATCAATAACTACATTAATATATAATTCAATGGCTTCTTGTTAAGCATTCCATCTAGATGGCTCTAAATCACCATTTCTAGAGAATTCTGAGTTATCCAATACTACTACAGCTGCTTCTAGAGGCATTTTTATTAAATTTAAATAATTAATAATCACATTGGGATAATTTTTGTATGTTTACTTGAAAAGTTAATTAATAATCATATAATCATTATTTAATATAGATTAAATAATCAATTAAATGTTATTTATAATTTTTGAATATCTCAAATATTTAAGCTATCATTTTTAAATAGTTATGAATTTTTATTATACAAAATCATAAAACAATAGTAATTTTAAATTATTTAATAAGAATATATCCATTTTCTAATTCAATTTAATATATAAATACAATAATAATATTATTGTGAAAAATATCAAATTAAATAAAATAATTAAACATTGATAAATTTATATTTCACTATGAAGCTTTAATATAATTTTTAATCTTCAGTCTTTATCTTCTGATTTAATAAATGATAAATGCTATTATAATTATAAAGCCAATTGATAAAAGTATAAAATAAATAAATATCTCTTTATTTTATATATTATTAATTAACATTAATTCAACTTACAAAGTTGTTACATGATTCTTGGCTACTAAATTGAATTTTTCAACTTCTTTTTATTCATTCAACAATTAGAGTTAATAACCAAATTATCCAAAATAAAATTCAGAATTATTTATTGATTCAAATATTACATGAGTAGTATTGAATAGGTGAATTTTTTAATCATTTTCAGTTATTTTATGAATAGGATCATAAAATGATTTTTCTAATGTCAAATCAAAAATCAAATTTTCAGAAATGAGAGTTGAATTATCCAAATAAATTAGGTTATTTAGTTGATTTATATTTCTAAATAATTTAGATACCATCCCTTATTCAAATTAGTATAGTCTATTAAATTATATATCATAAATAATTAAATAAGTAGATAATTTCTAAGCTATTTAAACTTAAATAGAATTCTATTCAAGTTTACATTTTAATACCATGAAATCGCTCTATTTCAAATAATTGAAATATTAGATTATTTAATTATATGGAATTAAGGGAGTTATTAAATCTGAGAGTCGGAGATAGTTTAAGGTGATAACTCCTAATATTGAAATACTTGTTTCTTCTAATTTTAATATAGTTAATAAAATTTCTAATTAATCATTATTTTTAACAAATTAATATTCAAGAAATAGATATTCATTGTTTTAAAAACTAATGGAATTTTTTAGTTCAAATTTAGTTGAAATTGCTATTAGTTGATTAAATTAAAATTAGAATAATTTCTGTTGATTTTCAATATGAAGAATAATTAATTTGCCTATTTTTTTGACTTAAAGGGAATTTGTGTTATTAATTACAATATCAATTTAGTGAATTTATTCTGATGTAAAGGATCCTTTTATATTATCATAAAATAAAATTTGATAATAAATAAATTGTTGATCCTTCCAAAATTAAATTAATTGATATTTTGAAATCTAAAATATTTTTAATGTTTAATCATTTTTTTAATTGATATTGACATTGAGAATCTAACAAGTAATATGATGAATCTGATTATTTAATGCTATGTTATAACATTCAACATCAATATGATTAATTTAAACTTTAGATTTTAAAATGCAGTTAATTTCATATCTTGATTTGCATACTTATAATTGTTTAGTTCTTAAAAATGGTCCAAGTAATTTTAAATTAGTATTATTAGTAATAGAAACATTAAAGATTGGACCATAAAAATACTTTGGCAATACTATATCATTATTTATCAATTTATGTTCAAAATAGTAATTAGATTACAATTATTGGCATTAATTTTAAATGTTTATAATTATCTAACATTCTTTAGAATTACCTATTTTATTAGACACAATTTAAATAGGATAAATATATTCATTATACAATTTACTTTGAGTAGAGTTTACATTTTTAATTTATAGATAAATGTTTTAAATATCTATTTATCTCATTAAATTATTTTCATCTCGATATACTAAATTCTCATTTTAAAGAAAGAAATTTTTATTATTACATTTAATACTTGTTAACCATTAAATTTATTAATCTTATGGTTAAATAATTAATAAATAAGTTTATTCTGATTTAATAGCAAGTAAAATCAGATAACTTGTAATAGTTTAGTAAACTAAGGGTCTTACAAAAGTAAAATCTTAAAAAGTAGCATTGTGAGAGAGTTGTATCTCATAGTTTTAAAAGTAATAACGAATGATAATATTTTAATTTAAATGTACACCAATAGCTTAAAATCCAAAACTATATTCATTTATATCAATAATTTATATATCCTAAATTCTTACATAATTAACTGATTATTCCTATTCTACTATTAAAATAGTTGAATATTAAATATATGTTTACTTACGACATTTTTTATAGAAAATAATATCTTCATTTAGAAATAGATTTTCTGATAAGTATTATTAAATCTATGAATGAGGATTTGGAGTTAATTCAAAAATTTATGGTATTTAAGCTTTACTTTAAATAAATAATATAATTCCAAATTAAGTTAATTTATCTGGAACATATTCAATATAAAATGTCTCTATTGATAGACAATCATCTTTGTCAAATGATAAAATTCTTGCTTCATTTATTCCTAATTTAAATATCCATAATAAATTATTTTTAGTAAATAATTACATTCCATAAATATTAATTGATATATCTGGACATTTCTAATTACAAGATGTGTATCTAAGAATATCATTTTTTCTAAAGACGGCTGAAATTTTTGAATATGCTAGTAATGTGTAATTAAGTTTATAGAATGATAATTTACATTAATAAATCTAATCTAAATAATTTTAATTATGAGATTGTGTTTCAAATTATTTTGGAACTTAAATTTCATAATATATATTATTTATTTATATATATTTGGAATGTGTAATTTAAATTTCAGATTAGCAATTATTAATCCCGTATGGATATATTTTACATGACCTTTCTTCATTTTATTGAGTTTTAATAATTTTATAACACAATACAAAAATTAAAGAGAGTTCTTATAAATTGATGCTAAATATATAAATATATTTTTTAGTAGGTTTAATAAAAGGTTATAAAGAATGATACTTATAGAATTAAATTTATCTTAATTCTTAATCAATTTAATAAAAGTAATTAAGAGAATTTAGAAAATAGATTGTTTAGTTTAGTAATTATATTGTGTAATTAATGTTATTTGTTAATATTAATGATATCTCATTTTCTTTAGTGATGAATAATCGATCATTTATAAAATGTATTTAATAGGATGAATTAAATTATGTTATTATTTCAGTTTTCCAAATATATATTTAACCTGTATCTGTTTGAGTGAATATTTATTGCAATAAACATGATTTGCTAAATAAAAGTTTCTTGATCTTTCTCTTAAATATATTATGTTAATTAAATTAAAAATTAATCCAATCGAAGAAAATGTAAAAATTATTTTCAATTAAAACTAATTTATACTACTTTATTGATTTTACACAAATTTGAATATCATCTAATTGCTTTATTTAAATATCAGTATTTATTTATTACAAAATAGTTTAATTTAAAAGTACTTTATTCAAATCTAAATGGATGATATTCCAATTCTCACATTTATGAAAAGTTATAATGAATTAGAAATTCATTAGTTCTAAATAAGTTCTTTAACAATGAGTAATATTTATATTGTCTAAATTATATTAGTATAATAGTTTAGTTGTTTTATTATAAATAGAGACTGTATATACTTTAAGAATATTTATGGAATAACAAAAGACAATAAATTAATTATTTTTGTATCCAAAGAATTCTTCACATATTTCTGGAAACTTAGAATCAATTTCAATTTCAATTATATTATTTTATGTTTATTCATTATTAGTATCATTTAATCCAAATATATTTGTATATGTGATAACATAACTTGATTATACAATTAAATTACATATCCATTTTTATAATTTCTATTTTTAATCTAAAGATTGAATAACCTTTGATTAAATTACTTATCCTAATGATAATAACATTAATGTAAATGATCTTTCAATTAAATTGTAATTAATTCTATATTCAACATTATTTACATTTAAATCATCTTGCTCTATAATAAGAGATTAACTTTATTTGTAATAAAATAGTTAATCATTTTCAAGTTGAAAATCCGAACAATTCTAAGATTGTAGTAGATTTATAAAGTTGAAAAACATTATGAATATAAATAATAACATTATATATATTTATATTATTATTATATATATTCATTAATAAAATCAAATTGTATTCTAATCATTAATAATATTAATTAAGATCTAGATTAATTTTGTCAAGTTATTTAGCATAATTTCTAGAGTATGATGATATAAGGTCAAATTCTCCAAATTTATTCTCGTATTATTCTATGGATTAGACAGAACTAAATTATTTATGAATTGGTTTTATAGAAAATTAGTTTATATATTAAATGATTTCTTTCTTCTTTGGATTTAAAGTTCGTTTTAATTCAACTTATTTAAGTTTATTAAGTTTTATTTAATCAACTATCTTACTCTATATACCACAAAGA
This sequence comes from Paramecium primaurelia, assembly GCA_905182975.1. Classification (NCBI taxonomy): domain Eukaryota; phylum Ciliophora; class Oligohymenophorea; order Peniculida; family Parameciidae; genus Paramecium; species Paramecium primaurelia. Next base: position 26,804 of record CAJJDM010000113.1, read on the forward strand.
TAATGTTCATGTATTTTTTCCATTTCACTATAGAGTAATTCATCGAAATATGCGAACCATTTCATAAAATTTTATAAATAAAGAGTTTACTAAGATGGTTTGATTTATAGTGTATTTATGAAGTGAATGGTTCTATTCAGTAAAATATCACGATTTAAATGAACAACAGGAATGTTAAATATTTCTTAGATATCTTGAAAATTTGATGTTGATGTAAATATTTTGTTAAGAATATTCCTAATATATCCTTCATTCTTATATTATTGTAATTCTTGAATATATTTACATATTCTGTTAATATAAAGTATAAGAGTATTCTTATTAATCAATTACAGATTTTTTTCTTAAATTGGTCGATGTGTTGTGGATTTGAATTTACTTTCATCAATACTATTGTAACGATTACGCTATGAATAAATTCTTATTCTATTCATTAATAAATGTAAAATAGTGTTATTGTGAATAATAAAATTCATTAGATAGTTATACTTGAATAATTTGTAAAACATTCAACCATATATGATCATTATAATATAACACTTAAACAATCATTAGAATAATTATTAAGTCTATAATGTAAATTTTGAGTCAGCAGTCAAATTATCAAAGTTTAGGTATTTTGAATAATTATTAAAAGCATTATATAATGTTATAATCAATAACAGAGAGTATAAATGAAAATACTAGAATGCAATATTGATTTGCTTTTATAGTATAATAAATATTGATCATAAAATTAATAATAAATATTAGAAAAACCTCTTTGTATTTTTTAAAGAATTCACTATTTACATATATACTCTACTATATTAATGAAATGATAGTCAAATAAAAAATATTATGTAATTAAAACTAATATATATTTATAATGGTTGAAATTAATCTAGTTTTTTAATTAAATTGTATACCCTTATTAATTATTTATATAAAAGATGATCTATTATAAAATAAATTCATAAAAAATAATTAGCATTGAATATATTAATGAAAATAGTGAATATAATTTTAGAATATTAAGAAGAGAGGTTTAAAATATTAGAATATTAAATTGAGTTTTTTTGTTTATGAAGATAATTAATATGAATATCATACAAATTTTTATCTATTTAATTAATAATAAGAAAATTATAAAAAATAAAGGTTTTATTCTTGTATTGGCTACTCTTAATTATCATTTGATAAGTTATCTTCATTGCTTTATTCAATATTCATTTAATATATATTTTTCAGTGATGGTTTGAATGAGGATTGTTTTAGAAAATATCCTTTTTTATCCATACTCTAACTTTTAAATCTTCTTTTTTTTTATTTATATTCTGATAATTAACTTGAATGTTCACTTGCTGAATGTTAACTTTATTAATAAAATGATTTTAAAGTGTTTTTGGATTATAAATGATTAAAACTCATTCCCACAGAACCTTCAATAATAGATTAAGTAGAAACTATATTACCAAAATGGGAAACTAATGTTTAAGTTTATAATTGAACCAATAAATCCTAAACTGTAATTCTATTTTCTGGTTATTTTTATAACATTGCTTTCAACAAATATATACTTTTTTAACTTACATTAACAAATTTAGATTCTGAAAAATCAATTTAACATTCTTTATTTAATTTCAATAATCCATCATATGTATTTGATCTAAATGGTGCTCTTCCACATAACATAGAATAAAATATTACACCTAAACTAAATATATCTCCAACTTCTTAATATGGTTATCTCATAAATACTTCTGGTGCTATATAACCAGCAGTTCCTTATCCATTTTATAATCTATCTCTTTATATTTTCTCAGTAAAACCAAAATCAATTAATTTTATATTATCTTTAACAATTAATACATTTTCCAATTTAATATCTCTATGAACATAACCAATACTATTAACTGCTTAAAGAGCTATTGTAAGTTTAAGTAAGATTTATGTTGATTCAATTTCAGTTAATTTCTTTTTTTCTTTTAAGTATTAATATAATGATCCTCCTTTAATATATTCTGTTACTAAAACTATAATTTAATTTATTATTATATATACTTAACATTTCATCAAGTTAAATTATTTCAAAGAGTTTAATAATATATGGTGAATTTAATTTCCTAAGTACATAACATTCTGAATGAATGAAATTATGAAATTTTTATGAATCCTTTTTTTAAATCAATTCTTCTCTATAATATATTTTACCTGCATAATTAAGTGGTTAATTTGGTAAACGAATATTTGGAGTAAGTTAAATGACTTTGGAAAAACCTCCTTTAGCAATGACATCAGAGAAAGTATAGACTTAATCCAAATTTTAGATAAAAGAGAATTAAGAAAGGTTCTTGAAGAATTAAAAGGTAGATTTTCTAAAGAAGAGATAGTTAATAATCTTACTAATCATTATTCCAAATATAAATAAATATGTCTTTAGTTCTTTTGATTCTAATTACTTTTACAAGATCAGTTTTTTTATTAGAAATTTTAAGGTCTATGATTTTTAGACTGATATCTAGATTTAGTAATACATAACCCTTTGGTTTATTATTATTATGTTAATAAAATAATAATCCTTCTTAATTCAATAAAAATTGATATTCAGTAGGCTTACTACATTTCCAAGTTATTCGATTCATAGTAATTTAAGATATAATAGATTGATTAATGTTGAATTAAGGTTTTTTATTCCAAAATGATTTAGTTTAGTCGTTTTCCTGAAAAATGGGCCAATATTGGAATTGATGATCATACATTTTTAAAATTAATTAATAAGTTTTTTATATAGACTAAGTTATTATATATATATATATGATCAGAAGGGTCTTAAATTAAAATCTTAGTTTTTTAATATTATTTGATTGAAATGGGTATATGTAAATCTACTCATATTTAAAACCAAGAGGATTTGAAAATTTTATAAGCTCCTATACTTTACGTTAAGAAATCTCCTGTGTTGGGAATACATAGAATATATACAGACAATCTTCCTTAATTGAATGAGTTTAGTCATATGGATAATTAGATTAGAAGAGCTTCATATAGATATAATTAGAATGTAAATTATAATGGATAGTGGATTGGAAATAAAAGAAATGGAGTGGGTAGATTAGAATGGAAAGGTAGTATAATATAGTTAATTAGATGGAACTTATTATGAAGGTAACTGGAGGGATGATGAATTAGATGGAAATGGAAAATTTGTGAGTAATAATTTTGTGATAGAAGGTTAATGGAAGAAAAATAAATTGAACGGTTATGGTATTTATAAGGTTGATGATCTTTATAAGTATGAAGGTTATTGGTGTGAAGATTATAAACTTGGAATTGGGAAAGAATATTATGATGATGATAGTTAATATATAGGGAATTTCGATCAAAACGTAAAATCGGGTATGGGAATATATATTTGGGATGATGGAAGCAAATATGAAGGGATGTTTAAATAAGATAGTTTTAATGGTATAGGAGAATTGAAATGGGCAAATGGAAGTTGGTATAAAGGTGAATTTATGAATAATTATTTACATGGACAAGGATATTATCAATGGAATGATGGTAGAAGATATGAAGGTAATTATGTGTATGATTATAAAAATGGATATGGAAAATATTTCTGGGAAGATAATTAAAAATATGAAGGTTATTGGAAGAATGATAAATGGAATGGTCATGGAATATTAAATAAATCAGGTTGTGTCATAGAAGGAGAATGGATTCAAGGTAAATTGTAAATTATTAAATGATTATTTATATATTTTAATGCAATATAAATCATATATAGATCCTTATCTAAATAAACAAATCAACATTCAAAAACCTTATCTACATAGAAGTCCTAGTTTTCATAACCCTATCTAAAATTGTATCTTATTTATATTTATAATGATTAGCAATATTATGTAAGAGCATCTCTGAATAGAAACTCAAACTCTCGATTGATCAAGAGAGTCAGACCAAATAAAACAATATTGGATAATCCCAATGGGAGAAGTATCTCCATCATGCCTAAACTTTAGGATTGGATCCAAATTACCAAAAAGAGTGTAACTTCAATATAGAGAAATCATCAAACCTAAATAATTTGAAATCAATCTTTCTCAACCTCGAATTCACAGTCCAAATGTCAATTAAAGATTCAATAGATCTTTTTATATGGGTCTTCAAGAAATTAATTCATCATCCTTAAAAAGGCCTCTCTTAAATCTTACTAGTACTGTTATTATGGTATTTCTATTATTAATTAAAATTTAGATCTAAGATAGTACATAAGCAACTTCAGAACTTCAAACATAGAAAATATAATAGAAATTTAGACATAATTTTATTTTCCATTATATTATTGGATCTGGAGGATTTGGTAATGTTTGGAAAGTTGAATCAAAAAAAACTAGAATGATATATGCAATGAAAGAACTAAAAAAAACAAAGTATTTTTGATATCTTATTGAGAATTTTAGCTAAAAAATCTGTAAAATCTGTTATGAATGAAAAGTAGCTGTTATAAAAACTTAAGAATCCTTTTATTATTAATATGGTAGGATCATTTTAAGATAAAGATCATTTATATCTAATCCTTGATTATTTATCAGGAGGTGATCTTAGATATCATATATTACTTAATAAAACATTTAGAGAAGAATAAATTAGTATATATTTATATATATAAAAATATTATAGAATTTTTTGTAGCTTGTATAATTCTTGGATTAGAATACATAAATTCTTATTAAGTTATTCATAGAGATCTAAAACCTGAAAATTTAGTATTGGATTGTAAAGGATATTTGAAAATAACAGATTTTGGAATTGCTAGATATTATAAAAATGAAAATAGTAATGAAACAAGTGGTACTCCTGGATATATGGCACCTGAAATAATACTAAAATAAAATTATAATTATTGTGTTGATTATTATGCAATAGGTGTTATTTGTTATGAAATGATAACTGGTAAAAGACCATATTTAGGTAGAACAAAAAAAGAAATACGTGATGAAATGTTAGGAAAATAAGCTTAATTAAATGCCAAAGAATATTTATAATATTCATGTAATCTAATAGAATTTACAAATAAATTACTTGTGAGAAAATAATAAAATCGTTTAGGTTATTAAAATGGGATTAAAGAACTAAAAAATCATAAATTATTTCATACATTTTAATGGGAAAAATTGATAAATAAAACAATGATTGCTCCATATCAACCTAAATAAGAAGATAGGAATAGACCATATCAAAAAACTAGTGATTCACAATAAACATTATTTAATGAATAACTTAAATAACTTAAATTTAAAGAAATCTAAATGCTTTTTGATGGATATACATATTAAACTGAAGATAAGATTATTTGACTATAAATTCTATTATCAATTTAATCTGTATATATAAATAAAATTCATAATTAAATAGATTAAAATGAAGAACTACCAACTTCTTAATAAACTCTCACTAAATCTTCATTATTCTTATAATTATTTAATTTTCCTTTACTTAATAAATTAAAATCTTCCTTATCAAAATGATAATCAATTTATTCTCTATTTCCATTAATCTTTATCATAGTAATTGAATTATCAACACCTTAATCACAATTAATTAATTTTATATCTTCTTTTGCCTATATACCATATTAATGTGTATTATATAATTAATTTCTTCCAAAATGATGTATTAGAAATAATTAAATTCTAGACAATTCATATAATATATTAATATAAACTAATTTCTTTTTAGCTTATTCTATTAATTCTTTACATATTTTTATATCTCCTTTTTCTTTTGATTTTTTTAATTCTGAATAATCTAAAAAATAAAAACCCAAAATCTTATCAATAACATCAAAATCCAATAATTATTCATTATAATAACTTAGTAGATATTAAATAGTCATTAACATACTCATTATTGATCCTACTTAAGCAAGTATTTCTCCTAATTTTGGATATACAATTTAAGTATCAATAGACATTGGATCAAGTCGTATAAATAAATTAAGATATGAATTCTTAACTAATAGAGTAGACCAAAATTGATTAGATGTTGCACTTGTTATTAATTAAGCATTGTATATAAAGCTTTTTGATTCATAATTACTAAATAAAATACCAGTATCTATGGTAGCTTAAGTTTAAGTAAGTATTAATTAACCTTAATGAGAGATTTAAGAGTCAAAAGTTAAATAATATTGTTTTTTTACAACTTAGAATTTTTAAGTATATGAATCATATTACTTTAAATTCAACCAAAAACTGATATAATTTACAGATTTTTCAAAGAATTCTTTAATTTCTTAATCAGATGCACATTCATAACCACTATTCAATAGAGTGATATTACATGAAGTTATTACTATCATTAATTCTGTAGTATCATTTAAATCATTATCAAAACCACTATTTTGAACTAAAGAAAGATTATCAACTCTTAATAGATTTGTATTATAAGGTGATATTGTTTATGATTAATTTAATAGAGAGAATGGTTTTTAAGGAATACCATTAATAAAGTAAATTCCAATAGGAGTTAAAATATTATTTTATAATCTAAATGGATCAACTTATTCTTCACTATACTTCCAATAACAAAATTCAAATAAAGCATCTTCATTATATAAAATTTAAGAGTAATTCTGAACTTTCATTAAGTTAGTTGAATTTGGTAATATTTTGGAACTCCACCATTCATTCATTACATATATAAAATAACTTAAACTAGCTCCTAATACAATAATTGAACATATTCCACTTAGAATAGACTTTTATTCTTTTTAATCTAAAGATATCTATTATTTATATTAAACACCAAAGATATCAATCATTTTAATGTATTTCATTTTGAATATATGTATTATTTTTAATTATGTCCTAAATATGTTATGTAAATTAGAAAAAGACACATTTTAGAAAATAAAAAAAATGATTTTTAATTAATTTATTATATGACATAAAGAGAAGAGGTATTTATATATATTATTTAATAATAATAAGACACCATATTTCAGAGATTGTTAAAAATTAGGTGGTATTCAATAGAAAGACATTTATCTATCTCCAACAAAAGCAGCAACATATTTGTATCTACTTAATCATGTAAATAAATATATAGTATATTATAGTGTGATAAAAGTATTNTATTAAATAGTCATTAACATACTCATTATTGATCCTACTTAAGCAAGTATTTCTCCTAATTTTGGATATACAATTTAAGTATCAATAGACATTGGATCAAGTCGTATAAATAAATTAAGATATGAATTCTTAACTAATAGAGTAGACCAAAATTGATTAGATGTTGCACTTGTTATTAATTAAGCATTGTATATAAAGCTTTTTGATTCATAATTACTAAATAAAATACCAGTATCTATGGTAGCTTAAGTTTAAGTAAGTATTAATTAACCTTAATGAGAGATTTAAGAGTCAAAAGTTAAATAATATTGTTTTTTTACAACTTAGAATTTTTAAGTATATGAATCATATTACTTTAAATTCAACCAAAAACTGATATAATTTACAGATTTTTCAAAGAATTCTTTAATTTCTTAATCAGATGCACATTCATAACCACTATTCAATAGAGTGATATTACATGAAGTTATTACTATCATTAATTCTGTAGTATCATTTAAATCATTATCAAAACCACTATTTTGAACTAAAGAAAGATTATCAACTCTTAATAGATTTGTATTATAAGGTGATATTGTTTATGATTAATTTAATAGAGAGAATGGTTTTTAAGGAATACCATTAATAAAGTAAATTCCAATAGGAGTTAAAATATTATTTTATAATCTAAATGGATCAACTTATTCTTCACTATACTTCCAATAACAAAATTCAAATAAAGCATCTTCATTATATAAAATTTAAGAGTAATTCTGAACTTTCATTAAGTTAGTTGAATTTGGTAATATTTTGGAACTCCACCATTCATTCATTACATATATAAAATAACTTAAACTAGCTCCTAATACAATAATTGAACATATTCCACTTAGAATAGACTTTTATTCTTTTTAATCTAAAGATATCTATTATTTATATTAAACACCAAAGATATCAATCATTTTAATGTATTTCATTTTGAATATATGTATTATTTTTAATTATGTCCTAAATATGTTATGTAAATTAGAAAAAGACACATTTTAGAAAATAAAAAAAATGATTTTTAATTAATTTATTATATGACATAAAGAGAAGAGGTATTTATATATATTATTTAATAATAATAAGACACCATATTTCAGAGATTGTTAAAAATTAGGTGGTATTCAATAGAAAGACATTTATCTATCTCCAACAAAAGCAGCAACATATTTGTATCTACTTAATCATGTAAATAAATATATAGTATATTATAGTGTGATAAAAGTATTGCTATGTAATTTGCAAAAAGACGTGTATGTAAATGGGATACAACAATCGAATAGGATGGACCTGCCAGTTGTAGAATTCTTGTTCCAGTTTAAAAAAGAGAAGTATAGATTAAAATAATAATTTAGAAATGTATTAATGGTTGGCAGAATGTAGGATATGAAGTATTTTATTAGAACAAGGATACAATTGCAGATTAAAAATAATTAAATTTAGATTATGAAAATGATGAAATCTAATAGTAATTAGAGAATAATGAAAGAATGCTCACAAATGATTTTAAATATTAGATGAAGAATTTAGCTAAGTTCTATAAAGAATTAAATTAAAAATATAGATTGAATATTTAGGATTCTGATTTTAAAGAAAGAGTTTAAAAAGCAAAGGAATAATTATAGAGATAAAGAAATAAACCGTTGTAATATTTTAAGAAAGATGGTGTTAAATTCGTAGAATTATTACATGAACTTAATTAAGCAGATAAGCGTTAACATACATTATTAGAAAGATTTAAAGCATTTAATCAATTAAAAGCATCTCAATTTAGAATCAAAGAAAAATTACCTGAAAAACTTTACAATAAAACAACAAATGATGAAGATTCAACTCCTATGAATAGAAATAAATTATTAAAGAAATCTTGTAAATTTTTAGGTTAAACAAGTAGAAATGTTACAGATACATTAAAAATGAAATTTCAATTAAAAGATAAATCTTATCATATGTCTAAATAATTCGATAATTATACTCCTAATCTCCTTAAAGTATAATCATAATCATCAATATCTTTTCATAAAAAGAATAAAACAGATAATGAAGAATATCTTGATTTATAACTTAAAAAATTCGCAAATAGAATGATATAACCTTAATCTAATGTTTAAGAAATTAATACTGAAAATATTAACAGATTAATTGAAGTAAATATTATAAAATAAATAAAAAGAATAAATCTAATTTAAAGTAATTATGTTTAAAAAAGATATAATCCAAAGCCTTATTAACTTAATCAGAACATCGTAGTAAAACAGAAAGATTAGAATCTGATTGTAATGCTCTATTTACTTCAAGATCAAGAGATAAAGATTCTACAAAAGCATCTATTATTTTTAAAAGATCTTAATTATTAACATCTTTTACAAATAAATCAGATTGTATTAAATGATGATTTTTATTTATAAAATATAATTCAAAACCAAATATTTTTCAAATTAATTCATAAATAAATTTTATTATTATTATTAAATATAATGTACAATTCAAGATCCTAAGTCTCATGTATTAATTTAAATTGACCATTTTTAGATCCCTAAGCATCACCTTCAAGTGGTAGAATTCAAAAGATCTCAGAGAAATTATCCACAATTTAAATTGGAGTAGAAAATGAGAGATTTTAAAAACTTGAATAAGCTGAATAAAGAATTTAATAAGCTGAAGATGCATTCAATGAATTTTAAGAATAAATCTTTACTAAATTAAATGGATTAAGAGATTAAGTAATTTATTATACTTATATTTGTTTAGTTAGGAAAATTATAAAAACAAGTAGAAGAAGATAAATTGGCTAAAGAATAAGCTAATGAAACTAAAAACAGAGAAGTTTAAGCATTAGAAAAGAAATTTGAAAATGCTATTCAAAATGAAACATAAACAAGAAAAGAAGGAGAAACTAAAGTATTAAGATTATTGGAAGATAAAACAGCATTATTGAGAACTGAAGTATAAAAGGAAACAGCATCTAGAGTTGATGCTATTGAAGGAATTCATTAAGGATTATAAAATGATTTACCTAAAATCTAAGAAGCCATTAGAAATGAAGCCAATGAAAGAGATGAATCAGATTAGAATGTAATTATATATATATTAACATTTAGGTTATGAAATCCATTACTGATGAGTTAGTAAAGTTAAGTAATCTCATCAATGTTGAAAAAAGAAATAGAGATGAAAGTGAATAATCTATATTTGAAATGCTTAAAGATATTGTTAATAGAGTAAAAGTAGAATTAGATTAAGAAAAGAAAACAAGGTAATATTAATTATATAATTAATAGAGAATAATCTGAAGAACATTTATTAAGTTTATTAGAAGATACTTGTAATAAACTCAGTATTGCAGCAAATCTATGATATTGAAATAAATACAAAATATAAAATAAATATATATTATTATGCAATATAACTAATTTGATACAAATTTGACTCCTATATAAAGATTAACACTCTTTCATGATGGATCAATGACTAAATTTTTAGAATTATATTTTGCTGAAAATGTTTAAACATAAGTCATTAAAGAATCTAATCAATTTTATGATGATTATTTGTATGATTGGAAATAATTCATACCTGATGCTTAAATATAAAGAGAAGTTATATTGAAGAATTAATCTTAAGGAAATCTCATATATGCAAGATCATTATGGACTAAACTTAATTATGATAAAATTATGTAAGGCAATTAAAATAATGCTATTGGCAAGAATCTTGAAAAAAAATAAATATCATAAAGAAGATAAATTTTAATTGGTTGTTTATCTAAATTACCAAAATCAAGTAATTTACCAATTAAAGATGTTTTAAGTAGAGCCTATCTTATTTATTAAGAAAATGATCTTCTAATGTATATTGAAGAATATATGTTATTTTGATAATTTATATTTTTAATGTTTTAACAGCATAATAATACTATTTCAACATCTCGTTCTAATTCTTCTATTAATTAAACTCCAAGAAGATTAATACGTGTTGCCACTCCTTCTGGTATTGACAAAACAAGTGCTATTAAAAAGAATGAAGAATTTCATAATTAATAAATAGACTTATATAAATAAAGAGAATCTCATTACAAGAAAATTATTTTTGCAAAAGATTAAGAAATATCAATGATGAAATCACATATTTAATAATTAGAAGAAAGTAATATTTAATTTAATTATAGATATCAATCAGAATAATCTTTCCAATCAAATATAAAAATAAATTTAAGATTTAACTTAATAAGTGCAAATATTGTTAGAATCATATAAGTATTATTCTAAATTATAGATTTAGTTAAAGAATTCTAGAAATTGAAAATCTTAAAAAATCATAAGGTCATGATCATACTGAATTAGAAAGACAAGTCTTATAATTATTAAGAGAGAATTCTTAATTAATGAATAGTCTAACTGTTTCTCATACTTATTAAGATATTTAATCAAAAAAGAATAGTTTATAAAATATATCCAAAATTCATCCAACAGAAACTTCTTGGAAATAAAAATTTATTAAATTGAATAAAGAATATTATGAATTATAAGAAAAATATGCCTTTTTAACAGCTGAATTAGACAATAACAGATTTAACTTTCGTTCTCCTAGTCTAGAAAGCTTTGAAGCTATTATTAGATAATGACTATTTTTAAACTTAATTTTATTATCATTTTAGTTTTCATAAAATAATATTATTGTTATGAACAAGTAATAAATCATATTAAATAGTCTTATCTAAAATAATATTTATATTTTTATAAATATTAATAAATCAATATTTATCATTTTTCTATTAATTTAATCTTTTCTTCTTTCTATTTAATAATATCAATATCAAAAATAAATTAACAAATAGTATTTCAAGTTTTAAGTAATAATTAAAATTCAAATCTTTTTAAAATTTAATAGTCATTTCAATTGAATTTAGTTAATTATTAAGTCTTATTGTATAATTCTTACTTTCTTATTAATTAAATTCAAATATATATTAACTTATTTGATATTTTTTAATTACAAAATTTTAGTTTCTTTCAATCAAAATAAAAGATTAATTATTTTGATACATTATATCTGTTATGATCCCTTCAAGTAGTGATATAGAATCAAAAATTTCAAATTATTCTATTTCATGTAGATCATATATACATACAAAAAATCCATATGTTGTAGTTCGCTAGAATAATATTACTAAAAATTAATTTATATATAATAATTTATTAATTTTTGTATTCTATGGATATCTAATAATACCAGAGTGAATAACTCTTGTTATTTAATTACTATCTATTAATAATTTAAACAATTATGCATAAAGATTTTCCTTAAAATAAAACCCAATCATATTCAAGTAATTATCTTCATTAAATTCAATATTTTTAAATTCTATTCTAAAGAATGATTCCGAAAGAAGATTTAGCTTCTTCTCAAAATCAATATTAAAAATAATAGTTTTAATTTTATTAGTTTCAAATATTTCTATTAATATACATTATTAGTATGTAGACTATTTGTCATATGCTAAATAAAGAAATGGTTTATTGCTGACTTTTTCAATATTGCATTCAATTAATTAGTGATTTATTTAACTTATATATTAAATTTAATTAGAATTAACTTCATACAAAATTATCAAATATTGACAAATTAGAAAATAGTAATTATCTATTTCAATTATTGATTAAATGTTATTGCATTGACCCAGCTCTATATGAATATCATACTCCAAAATATAGTCTTAATTATAAATTTTTATATCATAATGATCCATTTCTGTCTTTATTATAAAGGTGTGATTTCCATTTTCTTCTAAAAATAATAATGATATATTATTATTATTTTTTTCTTCTTAGCAACACAAAATTCCATCAACTTTTGTTGTATTTAATTTCTGAATAACTTTATAATAGTCATATAAAGGATAATAAGATTCATTTGATTATTTCTCTTCTAATATAGTTTCTGCTATTAGTTTCAAGGCTGGTGTAATAGTAACTGATGAGGAAGTAATATTTTAAAGATAACCATATGTAATTTCTCTTGGGTCAAAAACTATAGTATCAAATTTATTTAGGATTAAATTTTAGTTTTGCTTTAATATCAAACCTTCAATATGAGAAAAAGTAAATAATTAAATTTATACTCCTTCTAGAATTCTATTGTTGATTTTGGATTTCAATCTCATTGATATATTATTAGATTAGATCAGATATTATTAATTTGATTACATCTATACTTTAAATTTAATATATTCTAAGCTCTTTTTATATATTTTGTTTTCAAATTAATAAAATATTACACTAATTTTTTTTAATTATAAACACCCACAACAATCTACTTAAATAATTTCTTTCAAAATTTTTGAATAAGATTAAGAAATCTCATATATTAATACAAATATATGATTTGTTGTGATTTCTTTAGCAGCAATTGTTAAAAATTAATTATTTTCTTACATACATATTGGCCATATGAATTGTAATGATTGATTTGGCTTTGGAAGTTCAAACATGAATATCAATTGAAAATTGTGTAGATAATACTTTTTTAGAATAATATTAATTTAATCCTATATCTTGGATTTATGGATGATCACAAATTCTTTTGATGTACCTTCTACAATATTATTAAAGTCAGAGACTTCAATAACTATTATAAATTAAAGTAATATTTACTATGCTAAAAGTTATTACTTTTTAATAGAATTTATGATTCTGTAGCAATAACAAAAACATCTGAAGAAATTTATTTGTATAAAATTATATCAGTTTTTAATTTATTATTGAATAATAAAACAGAATATTTAGAATTATAATTTATTGTATGAATCATACATAATTCCCAGTCTTCAAAATATACAAAAAAATATCCATTAATTGGTTAAATGTATATTATATCTTTTTTGAATTCAAATTATTAGAACTAATACATCAAATTCATTTAAAGTTCAAATAGAAATAACAATTTATTATTCTATTAAATAATTATCAAATTATTTTGTTAATAAATATTACTCTTATCAATTTTACCTAATTTAAAAAGCTTCTTCTTTATTTATAAATCACAGTTAATTAAATTAAAAAATAAATTATTATCTTGGAATAATAGAACCCATTATATATTTTTTTCATAAATGAATATAATCCACCAAAAGATTTTACTAAAATCTAAAGATTAACAAATTTAAGATAAAATATTTTCTTATGGTATAATTTTATTCTAATTAAATTAAATATCTAAAATATCAAAAGGACCACCAAGAATAAATTTATCTAAGAATATTTCAAATTCTAACTAATCTTATTTAATCTCCTAAACTAATATTGGAATTGTTTCCTAAGATATATTTTCAAAAATATTGAACAATAAAATCTGTTCATTTTTTATTTCTATCTTTTTCATGGTAAACATCCACTCTAATTATTTTAAATTAAAATCTCTATAAAATAGAACAATCTAGGCTTTGTTTTCATTACAACTAAATAATGGGTTCATTTGATTTCCTCTTAGTAAAATAATCTAATTATTTTTTACACCTAATAAATAAGGTAATATAGATTTAAAAATAAAAACATCATCAAATTAAATAGTATAATTAAATGATAAATCATTATTCTTGAATAATTCAATATATGAATCAAATAGAAAAAGCAAATTTGTATAATACTGTAAAACTTTCTTTGGTCTCTCTTTTCTTATAATGGCTTTATGGCTTACATTTTGATACTCTGTTTTAGAAATAGTACTTAAAATGTAAAATTCCTAATTATAAAACAGGATATTCCTATCTTAATAAACAAAAATTTCTTCTAAAAAATCTATATCAGGTGAATATACATAGACATTATTGTCAAATGTAATTTATAATTTCTAAGATGTCAAATAAAATTGAATTTGTCTTAATATATTTTAAAAATAATCAAATTTAATTGTTCTATATTCTTTAAAAGTATCAAAAGAAAATAATTAGACTTCCCAATCAGAACAATTAAATTAAGCAAAATAAAAATAATGAAAATAAAGTTCTTCAATATCATAAATACAATTTTTCTATTTTCTTATTCTTTTTTGATCAAGTACAATCTAAGTATTATAATTTATAATTTAAATCAAATACTCAATAGAATCTAAAATATCTTCATAAACTAAGTAGAGATAATGTTTATAAAAGTAAGCGTTTAATAAAGTTCCAATAGGTTGGATGGATACCTCCATTTCTATTATAAAAGTATGATTTGTTAAAGTATCATTAAAAATTTCAAAATTTAGCTTGCAGACTCTGATAAATATAGAATCATTATTTTAATACAAAAATAATAATTTGTCTTAATGTTATATTCTTCTTATTAAAGTTAGATTATAATCTTGTAATTCATAATTCATTACATTTATATATGTGAAGGGTTTGAACTATTCAAATAATTCGATATTATCTAAATTGTAATTTTAGTTTTTTTACTTTAATTTTTAAGTCTAAAATGAGAATTGGAAACTAATATAGTTTCATTTGATGAACATATTGTATAAGTCATTAATTCCATAGGAAATATCAATAATAGCATTGAGATTATAAACAACATTATTAGTTTGAAATAAATATTTATATGTATTTATTTAATTTTATATACTCAATTAGATTTTCTTATTAGATCTACAGCTTGATTGATTTACTCGTTCAAATAAGTTGCATCCTAAAGCATTTTAAATTAATCTTCTAATCCATAATTTTCAAAATCTAATAATATTCCTGTCACTTGAGGTGCCTAAAGATATTAAAGTTAAATTACCAACTTTTATTCAACCTATTAGCTAACTAAAGGAAACAGGATGGCTCCAATAATGGCAGTAATTTTTTTTTCATTTCCTTAAGATTACAAACTTTATAAATATTATAAATCTGGCATTCTTGGTTAGTGTTGTCTTTGTTAATTTTGATATTGATTAGATTATTGATTTTGATAATTTCTCTTTTGTCTATGTTGATTATAATTACCTTGTTATTGAGTGAATCCACCTTATTAATAAGGTGGTTATTGAGGAGGATATTAACCAGGATAAAATGGTGGTTATTATGGATAAGCGCCATATGGAGGATTTTAATAATTTGGATATTATTAAAATGATTATTAATAAGGGAAGGGCACAGGTTAAGGATAAGTTTAATAAGCTAGTTTTTATTATGTTTTTTTGAATTAGATGATTTCTGCTGGACTTAACATGGGTGAGATTTATACAGTTAATTTGTCATATAAATCAAATATTTTTTTAGTTTTGAAAGCCAAATCAATAACTTTTTTGCCATCTTCAGCAGATTTCAAATAAATATAAGCTGATAATTTATTAGATTTATTTGGTGGTAATAATTGAATATCATCTAAAACAATAATTGATTCATATGCTTCTCTAAGTTATTGTTCAGTAACAGTTGATTTAAGATTTTTGGTATATAGATTTGCTTCAATATTATCATTTGAATTAACAGCCCATTGTATAGTAATAATTTAATTTAAAAAAGGTTTAGAAGCTTTAACTGCTTTATAAGCATCTTCTGGATTTTCAAATCTTACAAATGCAAAATATGTTTAATTTTTATTATTTACATTAGTTTATATGGATTCAATTTTACCATATTCAGAGAAATAATTATCCAATTATGATTTAAGTTGATCCAAAGATTATTATGATTTAATATTAGATATAAACAATTAATCTCTTTTGATTTGTTATTATTTACCTTTTTTGATTGCTCTAATTCTATATTATATTTATTTACCTTGTTATATGCAATCCTAAATTTGCCTAATCTGCCAAACATTATTCAGCTGATTATCTTTATTCAAATTAGATATAAGCAACACCAGCTTTATCAGACATCTAAACTTTAATATTCAAAATCTTTCCATATTTTTATAATTTATCTTTCAATTACAATTAGGTAGTTGTCGGACTTAATCCATCTATGAATATATTTGCTTCTTCATCTAATTTGTCCATATCTATGTATTCATTCACATCTAAGTTCTTTCCTCCTATTGTAATTGTCTTTGATGTTGCTCTATTCACTATTTTATTAAATTAATATGTACCTGCATCATGAGAATCAAATACTATGAATACTCCATTTGATTTAGCATTTTACTATAATTATTCTATCTTTCCGAACTCAGAGAATGCTTATTTCAATTATTCAAGAGTTGTTTCTGGTTTATACTAAGTAACATACACACATCTATCATGAAGAATTGATTAAATCATAAATAATTATTTAATGATGAGTAATTAATTATTTTTAATTATTAATTAATGGAAACTAAGTGTAAAAGAAATGGTTGTAAAAAACCTTACAATGAAAATGAAAATAATGATCAAGCATGCAAACATCATCCTGGAAAACCTATTTTTTCAGATCTCAAAAAAGGTTGGACATGTTGTAACAAGATTGTATATGATTGGGATGAATTTACTAAAATAGAACCATGTGCTGTTGGTAGACATACTAATATTGATGTCAATCAAGGTGGTGAATTTTATTAATCAAAAACAGTTGAAAATGCATAAAAAGGTATTAATGTAATTTCTAGAATATTAGGAATTGATAACTTTGCAACTAATGCTCCATAACCTGTTAGAAAAATAGATGATTATAATAAAGAAGAAGCTGAAAAGAAGAAATTATTAGAATAATAATAAGGTATTAATTTCTATTTATACTATATTAGCTAAAGTATAAAAATAAATATTTGTTACTCCAACAGGAAAATATAAATGTACTAATAAAGGATGTTTGAAAGAATATGATCCTAATGAAAATACTGAATGCTTTTTTCATCCAGGTGAACCTTGTTTCCATGACCTTAAAAAATTTTGGACTTGTTGTAAAGTAGTTTCATTCATTTATTTCAAAAGGTTGAAAAATATGATTGGGATGAATTTATGAAAATACCAACTTGTGCTAAAGGGTCACATACACCTAAAGTAGTTTGAAAATCAATATTAAATTATCATCATACAATACAATTTTTAATTTTTACATACAAAATCTGGCTGTTATTAAATTAATTTAAAAAATGAGAACAAATTAAGGTTCAAATAATGATCTTCTTAGTAGAAATTATTAAGGAAGAACAGATATAGATCAATTAATAAATACTTCTCCTAATGGAGGAAGAGATTTAACTGTTTAAAATAATTCTGGATATGTTTCCAGAGATAAATATAATAAACTTAAAGATCTTAATTCTAAATTAAAAGTATTGCATCTACTAAGTTTTAGGCTACATTAAAAGAGTATATTTAAAATACAAAAGATAAAGAAAGATAATTATAAATCAAAGAGGAATAATTAATTAAATATGAAAAAGAAAGAATAGAATTCTAAAATAAAGGCAATGAAGAACTTCTAACATAAATAAATGAATTAAAAATTAAATTGTAAAAATAAAACACTAAAATCAGATTACTTAAAGATTCATCAAAAACTATGGAATCTAGATTGGATGAATAAAAAACTAATTTTTAAGTTGAATTAGATAGAGTATAACGTATGTATGAATTATAATAAAATGAAATGTATTTGTTTTAATGATTATTTAGAAAAGAACATGAGAAAAGATATTTAATATTAAAAGATGAAAATAGTATTTTAAAATAAGCAATGTAGTAAAGAGAAGATTAATGTAGATATTTTGAAATGGCAGTTTAAGATGATAGGTAACATTTACAATTATTGGAATAAAAGATCAAAGAATTATAAGAAGAAAAGAAAATCTTATAAATAGGAATTGATAATTAAATATCTAAAATAGATGAAACAGAAAAGTTTATTAAATTGAATAATTAACGTCATCAATAAGAAATCAATAAAATTGAATAAGAGAAGTAACAACTTTAAAATGAATATCTTTCATAAATTAATCAAAAAAAAGATAAAAGTAAATCATTATAACTTTAAATCTAATTATTGGAATAATAACATAATCAATAATAAAAAGAAGAATTATCATTTAATAAAATTATTTAAGAATAAAAATAGGATTATTTAAGATTGCAATTATAACTTGAAGATTAAAAAAGTAAAACTGATTAAGCTTTTAAAGAAATTAATTTTAAAGTTTAAGAAGTTAAGGAATTAAAATTAAAGTTGGAATCTTAAAAATCTTTAGTTTAAACTTATGAAGATAAATTAGCTTAATATGATATCTAATATTAATTAGATTAAAATGAAAAATAATAGATGTTATTTGATATTGATTAAATTGATTAAGAAAATAAGAAATTGTAACATCTACTTTATGAATCTGATAAAGATATAGCTTACTTAAAATAATAACATGAAGATGTAATCAATGTTATTATTTTTATAGGATTTACTTTAGATAGAAAAAAAAATTGAATCTCTGATTCGTTAACTAAATGAGTCTAAAGAGGAATAACAAGAATAGAAAAAATTAATTTAAGAATTGAAAAAACAAGTAATCTCTAGTGATGAATAAGCAAATGCATATAAAAATAAATATTTAAAAGCTAAATAAAACTAAAAAACATTATAATCAGAATAAAAATATGTAATAATAATTTGTATAATATTATAGTTAGAGGAAAAAGTTAAATTAATGGAAAGTGAAAGAATTTTTGAAGAAAAAGAAGCATTAAAAACTAAAGATTACACAATTTAATAGAAATAAGTCTAATAAAGCAAAATTAGAGTACTTGATGAAATCTAAAGTATGATCAAACAACATAAAAAAATTACAAGTTGATGAATATAATCTACTTTATTAAAAATTAGTTATTAACAGATAAATTAATTCCTATGTATTCTTATGAATATATTGCAGAGTAATTAAAAAAATTAATTTGATAAATGATAACAATTTCTAAATAAATGTTTCGTTTTATAAAAATATATCTTTTTCAATAGAATACGGCTTATAAGTCCCAATTGAATGGTCTTTTAATGTAATTTGGATTTTCTAGATATTTCTTTATTTATGGGAATTCAGAAATTCTATTGTGAAATTCAACAAGTTTTGGTTTTGAAGTAATCACTTCAGGAGCTAATACTAAGAATTCATCAACATATTCCCATACTAAAAAGTCAACATAAGTAATTGTATCTCCTGTTAACCATGTTGATCTTTCTAAAGTAGTATTAAAGACTCTGAAGAATTCTCCAGTCTCTTGCAACATTGCTTCTTTTTTGGCTTCAGCTGTTTCTTTGCTTCCATAAACCCATTAAAAAAATGTGGCTCTGAAATCTCCAACGACTCCTCTAATAGTTGCTACCATAGTCTATTATTTAGCATCTTTGCCAAGTAATTCAGGTTTATTAACTTTGTGAGCTAAATAATAATAGATGGCGTCTGACTCGAAAACAGTCTAAGAATAATATAATTAAATACATGATCTCCATCTTTAAGATATGGAAGATTTGTAAATTGACTATTGAATGTTTAATCATCTTTTCCAAACCATTCTTATGGATCTGTATATCTCTTATCTTCATAAGGAAGTTCAATATATTCAAGGAAGAATCTTATTGGTTAAGCTAAGCCTCTAATGGCCCAATATCCAAGAACGACTTTGTTTTCCATGTAATTATTTATATATGAAATTAGATATTTTAGTAAAATAATGGGTCATATTAATTTTATTTATGGTAATAATATAAGATTCATATATTCTTTTTATTTCTAATTAATTAAAATGGAAATTTGGTGAATAATAATTGAATCATCCTTTTTTTAATGATTAAAAAAGAAATTACATACTTTATTTTTTTTTTTGCAGAAATATTAATTAATCAACATAATATAAAATGTTAAATCGATATTTATTCATTTGATAAAGGGGATTATGAAAAATATTTAATTTCTATAGGATTATGAAGATAAGATGTAAAATTTGGTTTTAAGAAAATAATGTCCCTTTGCTTGAATTAATATAACACATTTGAAATTTTTTTATAAATAAAATTGAGAATATTTCAAGATTTTGATTATTTTTTACCTAATTACTTTGTAATCTTACTATTATTATTGAATATTTCTATTTAATTCATAAATTCAGTGATTTATCATTCTTTATATATTTTTTACTAATATGATATTACTTTATATATTTATCAAAGAAATTTTAAATAAAAAATAATAAATAAGTTAATTGTGTAACTGATTTATCTTTAAACTGCATGTATCATATCATGTTGGTTCTATGAAATCCATAAAAATATTAATAAATTTTAATCATAAATTATAAAATGAAGTATGTTAAAATGGCTGATATTTTTGGAGTATAATTTAAATAAGAAATACATAAAGATGAAAAACTTTAAAAATCTGTTTTTGGAGGAGTATTATCAATTATTGTTACTTCAGTTAGTCTAGGTTACTTTATATATATGATGGATTAATGGAGAAATTCTAATATCCTACCAAAATCAACAAATATCATAAAGGCTGAAAACTATTCATCAATATAGTTTAGTAATGAGAATCTATTCGAATTATGTTATTGGAAGTACTAAGAGGATATAATTGATCCGTTCAGAACCACTGATAATATTTTAATGCCAATAGGTATATATATTATTGCTGGTATTCCTTAAAAACCCTTTTCGTTATTAAGTAACATAACAACTCTATCAACTTACAATAGTAATTTATTTTATGTAGAGAATCTGAATATTATTTAAAATAGTGGATTTAATCCTTTGTTAAATTAAACTAAAGAATTGCTCATTATTATAACAAAATGTAAATAATACTTGCTCTCTGAAAATTAAACATGTGCAAGTGAAAATGAAATTGAAAACTTTTTCATTTCATAAACTAATATCTTGAGCTTTTGGATAAATACTAAGTATTTCAATTCATAAAGCAGGATTTTTGATATNCTCTTATCTTCATAAGGAAGTTCAATATATTCAAGGAAGAATCTTATTGGTTAAGCTAAGCCTCTAATGGCCCAATATCCAAGAACGACTTTGTTTTCCATGTAATTATTTATATATGAAATTAGATATTTTAGTAAAATAATGGGTCATATTAATTTTATTTATGGTAATAATATAAGATTCATATATTCTTTTTATTTCTAATTAATTAAAATGGAAATTTGGTGAATAATAATTGAATCATCCTTTTTTTAATGATTAAAAAAGAAATTACATACTTTATTTTTTTTTTTGCAGAAATATTAATTAATCAACATAATATAAAATGTTAAATCGATATTTATTCATTTGATAAAGGGGATTATGAAAAATATTTAATTTCTATAGGATTATGAAGATAAGATGTAAAATTTGGTTTTAAGAAAATAATGTCCCTTTGCTTGAATTAATATAACACATTT
Organism: Paramecium primaurelia; assembly: GCA_905182975.1. NCBI lineage: Eukaryota > Ciliophora > Oligohymenophorea > Peniculida > Parameciidae > Paramecium > Paramecium primaurelia. The sequence continues at coordinate 49,282 of CAJJDM010000113.1, forward strand.
GAAATTTTTTTATAAATAAAATTGAGAATATTTCAAGATTTTGATTATTTTTTACCTAATTACTTTGTAATCTTACTATTATTATTGAATATTTCTATTTAATTCATAAATTCAGTGATTTATCATTCTTTATATATTTTTTACTAATATGATATTACTTTATATATTTATCAAAGAAATTTTAAATAAAAAATAATAAATAAGTTAATTGTGTAACTGATTTATCTTTAAACTGCATGTATCATATCATGTTGGTTCTATGAAATCCATAAAAATATTAATAAATTTTAATCATAAATTATAAAATGAAGTATGTTAAAATGGCTGATATTTTTGGAGTATAATTTAAATAAGAAATACATAAAGATGAAAAACTTTAAAAATCTGTTTTTGGAGGAGTATTATCAATTATTGTTACTTCAGTTAGTCTAGGTTACTTTATATATATGATGGATTAATGGAGAAATTCTAATATCCTACCAAAATCAACAAATATCATAAAGGCTGAAAACTATTCATCAATATAGTTTAGTAATGAGAATCTATTCGAATTATGTTATTGGAAGTACTAAGAGGATATAATTGATCCGTTCAGAACCACTGATAATATTTTAATGCCAATAGGTATATATATTATTGCTGGTATTCCTTAAAAACCCTTTTCGTTATTAAGTAACATAACAACTCTATCAACTTACAATAGTAATTTATTTTATGTAGAGAATCTGAATATTATTTAAAATAGTGGATTTAATCCTTTGTTAAATTAAACTAAAGAATTGCTCATTATTATAACAAAATGTAAATAATACTTGCTCTCTGAAAATTAAACATGTGCAAGTGAAAATGAAATTGAAAACTTTTTCATTTCATAAACTAATATCTTGAGCTTTTGGATAAATACTAAGTATTTCAATTCATAAAGCAGGATTTTTGATATTGTAAAAAAATAATACTACATTTCGTTTGAGAAAGAAAGAGCATAATAAATTTAAGTAATAGTAAAACAATAAAATACCATAATCGATTCAGGAATATTATTTGGAGATTTTGAAGAAAAAGATTTTATATTTGATGCTTAATTTTTAATGAGTACAATATCCATTGACTTTTTTGAAAAAATGATTAATATGGATTCATATTTAACATTTACAATAAGATTAGATCCTTTTTCTTATGATACCTAAATAGTTTATCCTAAATTAGGTGAGGTTTTAGCTTAAGTAGGATCAATAGTTAGTATGATTATGATGGTATAATATCTAGCATATTATTACAATGAANTTTTTTTTTTTGCAGAAATATTAATTAATCAACATAATATAAAATGTTAAATCGATATTTATTCATTTGATAAAGGGGATTATGAAAAATATTTAATTTCTATAGGATTATGAAGATAAGATGTAAAATTTGGTTTTAAGAAAATAATGTCCCTTTGCTTGAATTAATATAACACATTTGAAATTTTTTTATAAATAAAATTGAGAATATTTCAAGATTTTGATTATTTTTTACCTAATTACTTTGTAATCTTACTATTATTATTGAATATTTCTATTTAATTCATAAATTCAGTGATTTATCATTCTTTATATATTTTTTACTAATATGATATTACTTTATATATTTATCAAAGAAATTTTAAATAAAAAATAATAAATAAGTTAATTGTGTAACTGATTTATCTTTAAACTGCATGTATCATATCATGTTGGTTCTATGAAATCCATAAAAATATTAATAAATTTTAATCATAAATTATAAAATGAAGTATGTTAAAATGGCTGATATTTTTGGAGTATAATTTAAATAAGAAATACATAAAGATGAAAAACTTTAAAAATCTGTTTTTGGAGGAGTATTATCAATTATTGTTACTTCAGTTAGTCTAGGTTACTTTATATATATGATGGATTAATGGAGAAATTCTAATATCCTACCAAAATCAACAAATATCATAAAGGCTGAAAACTATTCATCAATATAGTTTAGTAATGAGAATCTATTCGAATTATGTTATTGGAAGTACTAAGAGGATATAATTGATCCGTTCAGAACCACTGATAATATTTTAATGCCAATAGGTATATATATTATTGCTGGTATTCCTTAAAAACCCTTTTCGTTATTAAGTAACATAACAACTCTATCAACTTACAATAGTAATTTATTTTATGTAGAGAATCTGAATATTATTTAAAATAGTGGATTTAATCCTTTGTTAAATTAAACTAAAGAATTGCTCATTATTATAACAAAATGTAAATAATACTTGCTCTCTGAAAATTAAACATGTGCAAGTGAAAATGAAATTGAAAACTTTTTCATTTCATAAACTAATATCTTGAGCTTTTGGATAAATACTAAGTATTTCAATTCATAAAGCAGGATTTTTGATATTGTAAAAAAATAATACTACATTTCGTTTGAGAAAGAAAGAGCATAATAAATTTAAGTAATAGTAAAACAATAAAATACCATAATCGATTCAGGAATATTATTTGGAGATTTTGAAGAAAAAGATTTTATATTTGATGCTTAATTTTTAATGAGTACAATATCCATTGACTTTTTTGAAAAAATGATTAATATGGATTCATATTTAACATTTACAATAAGATTAGATCCTTTTTCTTATGATACCTAAATAGTTTATCCTAAATTAGGTGAGGTTTTAGCTTAAGTAGGATCAATAGTTAGTATGATTATGATGGTATAATATCTAGCATATTATTACAATGAAAATCTATTAGAAAACACTCTTGTAGAAGCAGTTTTAAAAAGTCTTGTATAAAATTATGATTCTCTCAAATAATCATAAGAGAAATCTAAACGAATTACTTATAATAATTTGTAAAAATTAGCAAAATAAAAATTAGTATTTATGAACATAATAAATGAACTTTCAAGAATTGAATTATTTTTATTGAGTTTTTATGACACTATCTAAATTAGCAAAATTTCATAGTTAAAATTTCAGATAAATAATGAAGCTAAATAAGATTCCCTGGAGGGAATATTCTCAATATTATCTAATAATAGTTAAAATATAATAAATGAAGAGGAGTTTAAAGATTTATTCAATGCATTTATTTGTAACCCAATAGAAACAAAAAAAATCATGGTTCTAGAAAATATCTAATGATATAAAATATACTTAACATGAAAATATATTATGTAATATTGAATCATTAATTTTAAATTAATCTAATCATTATTTTCTTATAAAATTATATTTCGAAAATCATAGAGTTTAATACTTAATAATTAATAATCTTTTTATATATATACTTCATCTCAAAAGAATACGGCATAAGGAGGGGAATTGAATGGTCTTTTAATGTAATTTGGATTTTCTAGATATTTCTTTATTTATGGGAATTCAGAAATTCTATTGTGAAATTCAACAAGTTTTGGTTTTGAAGTAATCACTTCAGGAGCTAATACTAGGAATTCATCAACATATTCCCATAATACAAAGTCAACATAAGTAATTGTATCTCCTGTTAACCATGTTGATCTTTCTAAAGTAGTATTAAAGGCTCTGAAGAATTCTCCAGTCTCTTGCAACATTGCTTCTTTTTTAGCTTCAGCTGTTTCTTTGCTTCCATAAGCCCAGCCAAGGAATGAAGACTTTAAATCGGCTATGACTCCTCTAATAGTTGCTACCATTGTTTATTATTTAGCATCCTTGCCAAGTAATTCTGGTTTATTAGCTTTGTGAGCTACATAATAATAGATGGCATCTGACTCAAAAACAGTCTAAGAATAATATAATTAAATACATGATCTCCATCTTTAAGATATGGAAGATTTGTAAATGGACTATTGAAAGTTTAATCATCTTTTCCAAACCATTCTTATGGATCTGTATATCTCTTATCTTCATAAGGAAGTTCAATATATTCAAGGAAGGATCTTATTGGTTAAGCTAAACCTCTAATAGCCCAATATCCAAGAACAACTTTGTTATCCATTTATTTTTAATTAAACAATTGTATTGATATTCAGCCACGATATAAATCAAAAATTAATACGTAATTTCTGATTAATTCAGGCAAATAAAAGAATCTGGATATATTATTTTTATAGTTTTGAGATTATAAAATGTAAAATAAAATAATTTTTTTTACAATAAGATTTCTGAATTTAATAAAAGTTTAGAAACTTTATAGTTTGATTATTAATTTTCTTTAATAACATGTATTGTAAATGATAATAACAGATAAATTTTTATTTTTTTAATTATTTCTTTTATTCTATTCTTTTATTAAGATGAAGATATTATCAATTTAATACAATATATCTGACTGTCTCAAATTCTTATTAACTTATTATATAAATTTATATATTCTTGATTTGATATTTATTAATAAAATGAATAAATAATTCCATAAAACTTCGCCTCCTGAAATATTTCTTACAATTTAAACTAAATAAGCATAACAAGAAGATTCAATTGATCAAATTAAATAAGTTAGATCAGTTAGTTTGGAAAAAGAACTAGCTTAATTGAATGATGAATAAGAAACTTATGATATGATAAATGAAATTGAATATAAAATGCTGAATTTTAGATCAGATTTAAGAAGGGAAAGAGCAGAAATAGAATCAACTAAATCATAATAGAAATTGTTAGAGATTGTTGCTCAATCTAAAATTAAGTAACTAGAGACATCTTTAAAATTCTCTGTGGAAGCTTTAGAAAATAAGTTTATCAGAGAATAGGGTACAACTAATGGATATGTAGAATACATTTAATAATCAATAAGTTAATAAAAAAAAGAAGATGCTTCAATTAGTCACTATATAAAATTACTTGAAAAAAGAGTGGCATCTTTAGAATTTGAATTGGGAATTGAAAATGTAAATAATTAATAAGCATAATGAGAAGTGTTAATAATAATGCATTCTTACTTGATTGAATTGTTGATATATATATTGATAAAAATTAAAATGTAAATCGAGTTTGATTAATACTTGTCTTTGTTAAAAAATTTGGATGAAGAAACAGATAAGAAGATTAGAAATTAATATTCTTAGGTAGAAATCAATTAATCAGAAATATCCAAGTGGAATGAATCACAGAGCAAACTATTGAAGTCTTTAATACAAATCTATTGTACTAATTAAAACATAACCTATATTCATGTACCTGATAATGTTTGGAATATAGTATCAAAATTGCTTAATAAATCTGTTATGGATTGCAAATAACAATTAGAAAACTCAAAAAAATTTATATTTCATTAACAATAATGGACCAAAAGTGAAGATGAAGTTTTAAAAGAAATTTGTAATTAATATTTATCAGAAAATAAGCCATTCATGTGGAATGAAATAGCAAAAGAATTTTCTTAAAAATGCAACAAATCTACAATAAAGTTGACCAAATATGTAAGAGATAGATGGATTAATTAATTAAATCCCTAAATATAAAAAGGTCCTTGGGGCACAATCGAAGAATTTAAATTAATGAAAACAATTTTAAAGCACGGAAAAAATTGGTAAATGATTGCTTCTGAAATGAAAAACCATAGAACAGAGAGTTCTATAAAAAATAGATACTTTAAAATTTTAAAAAAGCTTGAATTAAAAGAGGTTTAATTATTGAATAAATAATAAATTGAGAATGAACTTTAAACATTTAATTTAAGTTAATTTTTTGGAATTTAATAGTTAGGTTAACAAGAAATTAGTTTAATTTTGTTCTATTTAAATGAACTTAATTAGAAACTTTAAAAATCATAAAATAATTAGAAGTTAGATCAAGAAGAAAATGATTAATAAAAACTAGAAATTCAAGTTGATATAGATAATACTCAAAAGAAGAATTTAAAATCATCACAGAAATCTAATAATAATTCTCATGCTACCAATATATTATAGAAAGTGTTAGAATAATATTAATAAGATTAATGTTTAGATTATAATAAAATTAAGGATCATTTTTAAGATATTGTTGCTTAAAAAGGAGAAACTTTAGAATTAGATGAGGAACCACTTAGTAATTCAGATAATTTATCTGAAGTCTAATTTGCAATTATAAATAAGGATTCATAAAATCTACAATTATTTCCTAAAACTCAACTTAAAGCAGTAATGGAAGTAATCAAGTAAAAAAAAGTGATTAAAAAGGATAGTAAAAAAGAACAAAAAAAAATTAAATAATAAGTTCATTTAGATGGATAGCATATGGTAAACTAAAAATAATAGTTAAAATAAAAAGAATAAATACCTCAATAATAAGTTTAATAATAATAGGCAATTTAACCATCATTAATAAAGAATGTTTAGGATTAATAAATAAATTAAAACTAAAATATAAACTAATAATAATAATAATAATAATAATAATAATAATAGTAATAATAATAATAATAATAATAATAATAATAATAATAATAACAATAACCCTTCTATCAATATCTATATCCAAATTATTTATATCCCTAAATGCAAATGTCTTCAATGAATTAAATGCCTATGATGGGATCTTAAGTTATGGGACAATTACCAGGATAAATGATTGGGCCTATGCCAGGATAGATGATGATTTAAATGCCTCAATAATTAAGTAATTAAATGTAAGGATAAACACCAAATTAAAATATTTAGTTGATTTCTGCACATCCAAGTTAGATGTAATAAGTTTTATTGCCTTTAAATTAATAAATACCAGAGTAATTCCAAAATCTAGTATAATATTAAAGTCCGAACATTCAAAATAATTAGCAATTAATGCAGCATTAGGTTGAACAGAGTTAGTTGAATTAGATGTAAATGCAATAAGTCCCCCTTGCTGGGATGGGTTAATAATATATTCCCTTCATGTATCAAATAATAAAAATTTATTAGGTACTATCCATAAGTTCTTTATCCATAATAACAGTTATAATAGATGAATCAGTAAGGTTCTCAACCTTTCTCATAAAATGTCATTGCGAAGGATATGTTTTAGTAGACATCCTAATAATAGATGGTTCAAATGAATAATTCCTTGCCTATGATGCATTAGTTTGGTGATCAATATTTTCAGTTTATGAATATGAACTAAAGTAATTAGTAGATGTAGGCAAATTACTCTCATGTTAAGCAAGAGATGGAGGATTAAAAATAAAAAAAAAATAAATGATTTATTTATAATATTGTGCTTAATCTTATAATATTTATAACTTACTATAATTATTAGGTTGACATCCAGAATAATAATGTGTATGAGCCTCAAGAATTAATTAAATATTAGTGATATTATAATTACAAAATATTTAATATAATTTTATTAAATAATTTATAATAAGATATACAATAATATATCACTAAATCTCAATATTCATAATTAGTCTTAGATGAATATATTATTAAGGAATTTAAATAATTTATAATTTTTTGTTAACTTAGAATGAAATGTCATGATAATAAACCAGCTTCATAATCTTATTAATTTCTCGATAAATTAGGAGAGGGGTATTTTTATCACATTGAAATTATTAGTTCCTTCGGATTTATATGGAAGGTCAAACAAATACAAACTGGTCAAATATATGCTTGTAAATTAGTCAAGAATTCGATGAAGAAGGAAAAAACTTTACTTTAAAGAGAAGTAAAGATCCTGCATTTATTAAAAGGGAAAAAAGGTATGAAATAAATGAAAATAGGTTTTACTCAAATAATAACATCAGGTTAGGATCATAAAAATACCTATTTTATAATGAATTTACTAGGAGATAATTTAGAATAAGTGAGAACAAAATATGGGAATTTTAATACTACTACTATATTAAATACAGGTTAATAGATGATTATGTTACTTAAAGAGCTACATAATACTAACATTATTCATAGAGATATAAAGCCAGAAAATTTTGTAGTTCATTAAGAGAAAGTACATCTAATTGATTTTGGACTATCAAAACTATATATTCAAGATGGAAAACATTTAGAATTCAGAGAAAATAAAGGTATGATAGGAACAGCTCGTTATGCTTCAATAAACTCATTAAAAGGAAATGAATAATCAAGGAGAGACGATCTTGAATCTGTAGGTTATTTGTTAATATATTTATTTATGGGAACTCTACCATGGAATAATATCACAGCTGAAGATAAAAAGATTAAATATTATAAGATTTAAAGAATGAAAGAGACATTTAAACCAGAGACTTGTATAAATTTACCCCCTGAACTTACAAAATATATGGAATATGTTAAACGTTTGAAGTTTGACTAAAAACCTGATTATGAATACTTGGAAAACTTGTTCAAAAGAGGAGAAGATTTTACTCGAAGTCCTAAATTGTAAATTTAATAAAGCCAGTTATAAATTAAATCAAATTTATTGCATTTAAAAAGTATTGATATGAATCAATGTTTGACATCTAGAAAATCATTACATTAATAAGAAAACACAAGTAGAAGAATTACATTAGAAGATTTAAGTTCGACAGGAGCTGACATTATAGAAGAATTAGATAAAGATGAAGGTATACAATTAAAGAACTTATCAGTTGGCATAAAATAACCACAAAGAATAAATTTAATAAATAAAGTAAGAACAGGATCAGATTAGATTTATGAAATCGAGGATAAGCTAAAGACTAATTTATTACCTATTTCCTTAAAATAATTATAATGATATCTTTTGCAATTTATGTAATAATTTATTTACTATAAAATTCTGTATATATTTTAATGAATTCATGTATCATAAATATTGGAGTCTATTAAATTCTTCTAAATCGTGTGATTGGTTAAGGATGGCATTCAACTACATATCAATGTATGAATACCCAATAAATCTAAAAATAATTAGTTGCCAAAATCTTTAAAAATAAAAAAATTCCTGATGATGCTGAAATTCTTAAACTAAAACAATTAAATCATCCTAATATTGTATAAATTTATGATGTATATGAAAATGAAAAGGATGTTATTGTTATTATGGAGAAATGTTAATCATCTTTAAAGAATGAATTGAAATTAAAAAAGGAATATGCTGAAATAGAGTTATTGTGCTTTTTAAGTTAAATTTTAAAAGGCTATAATTATTTAAAGAATTAAGGATTAGAAATAAATGAATTGAAACCCAGTAATATTATGATAGATGATAATGAAATGATTAAAGTATACTAATATTCTATTTGAAAAGCTATCAAATTATGGTATGAAATGTCTCTATAACTATTCTGTTGTGGACATTAGACCTTATGCTGCCCCAGAAGTATTCTTTAGCAATCTATAAACTGATGCCAAAAATATATATTCTGTAATAATGTGTTAAGATATTATTTAGTTAGGTTTGATTATGTATTAACTTATATTTCAACAATTACCATTCTCTTTAAAATAAAATGGTGATGTTATTGTATTTTTATAGAAAATTAAAAAAACTAAGCTCTCAATTCCTAAAAATGTAAAAATTATTTTTATTTTAGAAATTCTAAAAGCTAACCGATATGATTACAGAAATGATAGTCTATGATCATGAAGTAAGGATAGATATAGAAAAATTGGGAAATATATTATTTTAGAATTTTAAGAGAGGAAGTAGAAGAATCTCTAGTATTTAACCAATAGCTGCTAAAGCAGATGACTATTTATACTTCTGATTTTTTTAATAAATTTTTATTAATTTATTATATTTAAAAAAAAATGGCATCTCAAAATAATCTTATTTAAAAAGGCAATTACATTATAGACTTTGAAAGGGATCTTATTGCTTAAGGAAAAAAAGGACCCATTCTAAGATGTAGACGTAAAGATTGCGATTAATACTTTTGTGTGAAAGTGATTAACAAATCATAAAATAAAGCATATTATCAAAGTGAAATAGATGCTTTATTCAAACTTAAATAGTCATTTGAAAAGAATCCAAATGTCTTAAGGATTTATGATATTATAGAGGAGAATGATAAATTTTATATTTTTACAGATTTCTGTATTTCTACTTTTGAAAAATATTTGGAATAACGATGGAATACCATTACTTTGAATTCAGATGAAATCAATGATTTTCTGAGTCAAATAGTGAGAGGATATTAGTAATTAAGAAAGCTGAAAATAAGTGTGAGAGATTTTACACCAAAAACAATTTTAGTTTAGAAATTATTAAATGATAGAATTGTGTTAAAAGTAAATCTTAAACTTTAAATAGATAACTGACTACAGTATTAATTATTAAATTGATACCGAAATAGCAGATGCTTAAACCCGTACTCCATATTACAAGGCACCAGAATTGTTCTTAGCAAATTTAGACAAAATTAAATCATTTGAGTCTTGTGACATTTATTCGGTAAGATTTAATAAATATTATTCAAAAAGCTTGGAGTAATTCTATATATGATGTGCTTTAAAGGAGAAAATTTAATGAAGTTTGGGAATTTCAACGATTTATCGAAATTTCATGAAGAACTGAGGGTCAAAAGAGCCTTTTAATTACCAAAAAATACTTTTTGTTAGTAAGAATTAAGCTAATTATTATCATAAATGATTGTTTATAATCCAGAAGATAGAATATCATGGGATTAATTGGAATCGATGGTACCTCCAAAATTTGTCATCTTAAAAGAAATATTTTTTGTGGATTTTAAATAAACTCTTGGTTAAGGAGCCTAAGGAGTGACTCATATTACATATGATTTAACAAATAATGAATAGTTTGTTTGCAAAGTCATTTAAAACAAAAATTTAGGAACTTCTAGAGAAATATAAATATTCGAATAAATCAAAGGGAAAAATAATGAAAATGTGATCAAAATTTTTGAATTAATAAAATAAACACAATTTACTTATCTAATTATGGAAAAATGTGATATCAGTATGCAAAGTTATTTAGAATAAAAATAATAATCTAAAACTTAATTAGATTAAAAAGAAATCTTAGATATATTATACTAAATTGTTGAAGGCTATTGTTTTTTAAAATAAATAGGAGTAATTCACAGAGATCTAAAACCAGATAATATTCTATTTAAAAAGAATAAATATGGGAGAAATATTGTTAAAGTATTTTAATCAACTTCAATTAGATTATAGATTTTGGAGTTGGTAAGATTATAGGAAAAGATTACACAAGAACTGAGGCAGGAACACCATTATATGCTGCTCCTGAAGTATTAGAACAAGGGAAAGCTTATAATTATTAATGTGATATTTATTCAGTACTCTATTTATTTAAGCTTTAGTTAGGAGTTATTCTCTTTAATTTAGCATTTCTAAAAATGTTTAAAGATATTCGAAGTAGATAAGACCTGAATGAATTTCATAAATCCTTAGCAATTAAACCATTTGAATGTCCAAATCATTAAGTATATTATTTAGTTGAGTTTAGAATCCATTAATCACAGATCTCATTAAAAAAATGATTGTATATGATCCAATTTAAAGAATTACTTGGGAATAATTGTAAGCTCATAGTATATTTGATGAAGTGAGATAATCTTTACTATCTCAATCCCAATAAATGAATTTAGGTGGAAATATCACAGAGATATATTAATACATTTACTCTCTTTATTTATTGGCATTAAAATTATTAACATCATGTGAAGAATGTTAAAAAGAAAATCTATAATTCTATGATGAATTACTATTATTTTAATAATTTATTATTAGATTCTAATTAACTTGTATGAATTGCCTTCGTTAACTTAGTTACGAAGAGGTTATTAATTTATCTGGAATAGATTTTAGAATAACATAAAAGAAAAACTATTCTCTTTGGTTAGATGAAATTTAATTTAAAAAATTATTTTCCTCAGACTTGGAAAAGTATAGTTCTTTAATAAAAACAAAACCTATTAATTTAACCTAGATTGTTATTATGGGATAAGAAATTTTAAAAAATCAAAAAAATAGTGTTTAAGATGAAAATCAAAATATCAATTTTTTAAGTAGTCATTAATTCTTCAATCAATTTTACTCATTAATAAGGGCTCTAATTTTAAAGTCTAATCTCCCAATAAAATTTAAATATTAAATACAAAAATTTTCAGATGTTTTTATAGAATACCCCATATAGAATTTCAATTAATATTCACACACTAAATTAACTTTAAAGATATGCCTAGTAAATTAGATGGAATAATATATTGAGAATCAACTAAAATTAATTTTATGATTTGAACTTTTACAATAAAATAATTTTTTTTATTCCAATAATTAATATTATTTTATTATTATTAATTAAAAACTATCCAATTATTATGTAAAGGAGTCATCCCTCATAAATATCAATAAATAGATTAACAAATTCTTTATTAGAATGTATATTGAAAGAGCAGCATGGTAGCATAAAATTTGATATAATAAAGAAATTTTAAGAAAATATAAATAATAATGAAATTCATTCATATATTATTTAGTTATGGTATTATTGATTATAATATATTAGTTATATTTATTATGTAACAGGTAACAATCATCTTGAAGAATTTTTAAAAAAGTATGGTTTGATGAATTCTTCAAATTATTATAGATTAGAATGGACTTTAAAGGCATTAAGTGAGGATTCCAAATATTACCCCATATAAGATTATTTCATAAAATTCTAAACAGTAATCAATGGAGTAATTTTAGCTTATGAAACATGAATATGTAAACAAAGGATTAACATCTACTAATAGCAGAGAAGATTATTTTTAGGATAGTAATAAATATATATAAATTATATATTTAGTGTATTTAATTAAAGAAGCTAGAGCAAATTATTAAGATAGATAAGATTAATTAATTTTTAATTTAATTGAATAGAGTTTAAGACTTAAAAGCATAGAAATAGAAGAAAGAAAGGAATAAATGATAGCTTTTTTAAAAAAGATTAATCAAAATATAAATTATTTATGGTAAATAACTTCATAAGGTGGGATAACAATACCATTCAATCATGGATTAATAGATTCATATTTAGTAGTTCATATACTTGAAGATGAGTTTACTTGTTTCAATACTGCAAAAAGAGTACCTTACAAAATTATTGTAGAAACTATTGAGTAATAATATAAATGATTTATTTAGTCCATCTGAAATAGAACTTATAAAGAAAGCATAAGAAATCTATTAAAATAGTAATGATATCTAAGAATTAAATCCATTTTATGATATTGAGAAAGAAATGAGAAGCATAGCCCAATTAAAGATACTCTAATAATATGACATTGATGAATTAAAAAAGTATTGTATCAGGATATATGAGATTGGCATTAAAAAAAGTAGAATTCCATTTAAATTCTGAAAACTAAAAAATAAAGAAAAAACCACGAGATAAAGATATTTATGCATCATCAACTAATTGTAATTCAATTTGGGGAGAAGATTGGAATGAGACTTAGTCTAGAATTCGTAAGTAATCTTAATTTGGACAACTTAAAACTTATCAAATAAGATAAATTATTGTTAAAGGAGGTGATGATTTAAGGAATGAATTATTAATAATGTAAATGATAAAGAAAATAAAAGAAATATTTGAAAAACATAAATTAGATATCTTTTTAAGACCTTATGATATAATTTTAACATCACCAAATAGTGGTATATTAGAATTTATACCAAATACTGTTTCAATTGATAAAATTAAGAGAGATTATTAAGGTTATTCTTTAAAATAATTTTATGAGAATTTTTTTGATTGCTTTATTGATGCTTAGATGAATTTCTTGTAAAGTCTTGCAGGTTATTCATTAATTTGTTATCTTTTTTAATTGAAGGATAGACATAATGGAAATATATTGATAGATAATTAAGGACATATTATACATATTGATTTTGGGTTTGTTTTAACTTTAACACCAGGAAATTTAGGTTTTGAATCTGCACCATTTAAATTAATTGAAGAATATGAAGAACTTTTAGATGGGAAAGGTAGTTATTTTCATAATTACTTTTAAACTTTAATATTTAAAGGTATATAATAATTATTTAATTTTTTAGGTTTAATGGCATTGTAAACAGAAATTGATGAAATAATAAATTTTGTTAAGATTATGAATTTCAGTCCTAAACATAATCTATTAGTGAGTTTGGAGAAATTTAAAATTGAAGATTTCAGAAAGAGATTTATGGAAAAATGCTCTACAGATTAATTATATGAATATGTATAGAATCTTGTATAAGAATCCAGTAATTCATGGACCACAACTCTCTATGATTATTTTTAGTTTAAGACCAACTCTATATATTATTGATACTAATTATTAAAATATGAAATAACCTGAATATAAATGTACAGAAAAACTATGGAAGCCTATAGTTAGACCTCCAAGACATAATTACCGTTTAAAAGATATGGGCAATGAAATATTTATGGTTCATGATACTGTAGTTAAACGAGTAGACTTTGAAATGATAAATAGTCGCGGACTAACTCTTCAGTGCAGGTAATTTCAATGAAATTGCTTAGTTTATTTGAGCCTGTTAGAATTCAAGATAAGAATCATTCCTGTATGATTTATTTACATGGGAACTCAAGTAGTAGAGTAGAATCTCTAACAATACTAGAATATTTACTTCCTTAAAACATTTCAGTTTGTGGAATTGATTTGTCAGGTAATCAAATTATTAATTTTAGGTTCTGGTTAATCTTAAGGAGAATATATTTCATTAGGATTCTATGAATCAAGAGATGTAAATGATCTCTATAATTATTTACGTTCAAATAAAGTAAGTTAACTTCATTATTAAAAGTTGCTTAGCCATTTATCACTTAAATCGGTTTGTGGGGTAGATCTATGGGTTCAGTGACAGCTATAATAGCTGCTAGTTTGAATTCTAATTTCAAAATGCTTGTTTGTGATAGTCCCTTTTCAAATTTGACTAATTTATGTTAGGAATTGGCTTCTAATACTTATAACATTCCAGGATGCTGTTTCAATTGCTTTTGGTGTTTCGTTAAATCTAAAATAAGAAAGGAGGCTAAATTTAATATTGATGATCTTAATATCATTCAAATAATACAAAGTTTTTAAATAGAATTATTCTTTAGCCTTACCAACTGATGTTGCTATTGTATTTCTATCAGCTAAAGGTGATACCCTCATTAGAGAAAAACATCCTAAAGCTTTATCGGAAAAATTTAGAGGAATGAAGGAATTCATTTAGTTTGAAGGTACTCACAATTCCAAAAGACCAATTGAAGTTATGAAAGAAACAGTCTAATTTATAGTTGCTTAAATGGCAAAATATGATTAGCATACTAGTCAAAAAGATAACAAAATTTCATTGAATGGTAAAGATTAGATTCCAATTACTGATGTTGGAGTACCATTACTATATTCTGAAAGACCTTACATATCTAAAACAGAAAAATGATATGAAAATATGTTCTATAATTATTATCAATATATATATTCAAATTCTTTTACATTTATCTTAATTATGTTAGAAAATACTTTATTATTTGAGATTAAAATTAGTTAATCTATTTAAATCAATCTATTAATAATTATATTTACTAAAAGATATTTTAAAATTTAATGATATAAAGGAGAAAATTATATTTAAAATCAAATCAATTTAATTTATAATGTTTTTTTTTAAATTCATTGAGAATTTTAATTCTATGTAATTCAATAATTTCTAAATATGAGAAATTATACTTAATGAAATAATAAAGTCATTTTAAATTAATTTACTTTTTAAACTAATACTATTTTTTATTTATTCTAAAAATTTTTAATATCAATTTATACATAAACTCTCTTTATTTAGCTACTTTCATTTATGATATAATTGACAATTTCTAATTGAATATATAATATTTATATGATTTATTTTCTTCACATTTAATGATATTTCAAAACCTGCAGAATTTTATAATAATTTATATTTCTTTCTTTTTCCAGTTTTTTATAGTTTTTCATCCATAAATTAAATAAATGTAATAATATTCTTTACCTAATTTGAAGAAACATTTTATACCTTCTAAAGTGAATATACAACATACCTTAGATACATCATCATATGTAAAGATATAAAAGCATACCAGTAAAGAAATTAGCTTTGCAAATTATGTTTTAAAAAAATAGCAAGAATTAGAACTCGCTATGAAATAGGTTATACAAAAACCTTAAAATAAGAATTAATTTTAAAGAAATTTGACTAAAATATAAGAACAACAGAAAAAATCTCCTTATTTAATTAGAGCATTAAGGAAAAATAGATACAAAACAGAACCAATAGAATAAAAGAAGGAAATAGACTAATTGAAATCAATGGAGATTCCAAACCATAAAAATTTTGGATTTGAAAAATTTTCAATAAATTCATTAGTGAGATAATAATGTAGAGGGATTAGAGTCAGCCCAAATCATAAGCTTTTTACAAGTGTTTAGTGATTTATTAGTTATTGAAATCGTTTGTTTCATAGCTAGTTAAACTTGCAATAAATGGTTTAGTAAATGAAACATACTAAACTTTCTTTTATTTTGGAGATTATTAAGTACTTCTAAATGTTCTACTTTATAATTTTCTCCTTTCAAGTTATTAAAAAAATTAATATTCTTCTCTTTTTAGTCCATTAAATTTTATTTATCCATTCAATTTTCTATTATCTACAACACTTTTGATATTTAATCTTTATATTTCAGTTGTTTTTTCATCACTAGAATTTGGATCAAAATAGATTTCATTAAGTTCTTATTGATGAATATGAAAATCTTTAAATTTTTTGAAATAAAATTATGCTCTATTATGTTTTTATGGAAAATATTTTTATTCAATTTCTAGATTTTATTTTAATTATTTCTAATAAAAATGTTTACTTTTTGAGAGACTATCTTTAAATGCATTCATAATTTCTTAATCTTCTTTTACTAATTCACCTACTTATTACCAATGTTCTTTCTCTAATAATTCTAAATTCTTTTTTATTTATTAAATTCTTTCACATTTCTTTTTACTATCTTCAAATAATCTATTAAAAACACCTTTTTATTAGAGTTTTGATGTTTGAAGAGTTTATGTTTAAGCTATTTTTTCAACAGATTATTGTTAATGTAAAATTATCAATTAATTAGTCTAACCTAATTAATAACCATAATTTTTATCATTTGATACTCTTAGTTCATCTTAATAGTTTGAATTAGAATCCTTAGATTCATTAACTTAAACATATCTTCTTTTAAGATTTGCACTTTTTTAAGAAGAATAAACATCAGAAGATTAATTTCTTTAATTACTTAATTTAAAATGCTTTTATATTGTTCCTTCTCCTTCTATATCATCTATATCTTATGATAAATGTTTGATTTATTATTTTAAACCTGTTATTTATTTAAGTAATTCATCAATATCTATTAAATCAGTTTAACATTCTACATTATTGCTATCCTTTTTGAAATATCCTTAATCTTCATTGATATTTTCATCATTGTTTTACATTGTATATATTTCAATAGCTTCTGTTAATGATTTATTTACATTACAAATCATAGTTTAAGTTGATTTATTTTCATAATAAACACTTAAAAATTCTAATGCTTTATTATTTTTTTCAAATTATTCATTTACTTCTTATATAAATTTTAATCCATTATGTTATTATCTAAGTTATTTAAGTTTATCTTTAAAACTAATAGTTGTTTCTCTATTATTATCTTCCAAATTCAATTATTCAGGATTTATTTTAGAATCTATATGTTTAATTGTTTATTATAAACATTTTTAATGATTTTTAACTTTTGCTTTTAGATCTTCAATAGTTACTTTCATTTAAGAATTTTAGCTCTTTAGTTCATAATTAGATAATTAAATTTATTCTAATTTATTATTTAATTCTATTATCTCCTCTTACTTTGTTTTAATAGCTATCATATTTTTGAGATAATTATTTTCTAGCTCTAAGAATTGTTATGATGTCAATTTTTCGTAGTCATTCTAACTATATTATTAACTTTTTGCTTTACTATGCATATAATATCAATTCCTTTATATCTTTGCCTTTCTTTATTTGACTCACAATATACCATAATCTTGTAGCATATTTGAGTTGAATTTTCTGTAATTACTATAATTCTTTTGATTTTATATCCAAATATTCCTCTTAATATTATTTCACTATATTAATTTAAACCTGTAATTACATTATTTTTTAAATTAATCAAATTATTGCATAATTTATTAATTCACTCTATTTTCAAATTATTTAATTCTTTCAACTTCCCTTTTTAATTATTCAATTTCATCTAATAAATCTTAATTTTAGAGATTAATAATTCCACAAGCCCTTTCCAAATATACATACATTTAATCTTCTATTCCTTTCTTAAAATATTCTAATTCTCTATCGTAAGCTTTAGTTACCATTAATAATTTATTCACTTCTCTATATCTAATTCCTGATGCTGGCTTTTATTTTTCAAAAACATCATGAAAATAATCATTTCCTTTGATATCTTAAATATATTTCCATATTTTATAAGGATCTTATTCTAATGAAAATATACGATTCATCAAATACTCTACATTCTCCATCATCTTTTACTTTTGCTCAAAGTTTCCAACTATCTATCTCAAATTCTAAACTTCACTTTTCTATTTCTAAACAAATAAATATCTAAATAATATATTTAATATACATTTCTCTTGTTTTCTTTTCATATTGACTCTTTAAATTAGCTATCTTATTATTTACTAAATCTCTATAACGAGGATCTTCTATATCTGTAACATCACAATAAGAAACCTCATAGTAATCAAAATCATCAGACTTTTTATACATTTGTTCTCTCATATTTTATAAATCTTTCAAATAACCACTAGCTAAATCCAAAAGTTTTTATTCTTTTATTTAAAGTTTTGCCTTAAGATTTGCAATTTCATAATCCTTTTATTGTAATATTACTTTATGTTTTTCCAAATTTGCATCGTTAGAATAATCTTAAGTATTTTACTAAAATGATATTTATTTAACTAAACGTGTTTCTTCTTCATCTGAATTCATAAACCCTTCTTATTCACGATCTCCATGATCTTATCGCTGTTTTATAAGTTTACTTACAATCTCTTATTATTTAACTAATATACTTGGCAAATTGTAGATTCTTTAGGGTTCTGATAGAACTTTCTTAATTGCTAAATATATTGGATTAATATGGTTTTATATTCAACAGGCGTTAAAGTACATGGACAACAATTTCCTAAAAAAACAAATTCAAGTATAGACAATGCAAATTAATGAATGTGGGATTGTATAATTTAACTTTTAACTTGATCAATATTCTAAAGTATTTCTTTAATTGGTTTAATAAGATTATCCACTTATAATTTAATGTCCATTATAATAATATTAATGAAAATATAAATATTATATATAATCAGTATCAAACTATACTTCCAACACTTCTTCTTTTATTACGTAATTCATTAATTTATTATATTTCCTTTTTGGCAGTATCTAATTCAACATTTGTTAAAACCAGTTATTCTGAACTTTTATTATAAGTTTTATTTAATTATAAAAATTTGCTTCTCCATAATTAAGATTCATTTTAATATAGTGAAACCTATTTTTACTAATTGATTAATTAAAGTTCTAATTTAGTAATCTATTTATTTAGATTACGAATTTCAATATTTAATTGTTCAATTTTAGTGGATTATTCAATTTATGATAATTTAAATTTATTTTTCATCTCATCATATTCTTTAATTATAATGTTTTTTTGTTCCAATATATTATTGAGACTTCTAATTTATTAATTTGATTCTTCATTTTCAGATTGAAATTTAGAATTAAATAAATCTAATATTATTTATATATTTATTTACCTGTGCTATTTGTTAATTATTATTATTAATCAAAAAGTCTATGATTTTATTCTAGATAAGATATTTTCATCTATAAAAATTATATCTAATATTCATAATTTTTATTAAATGCTTAGATTTCTAAAAGTTATTCTTATAAATCTTTTAATTAATTGATATATTCATGTTCTTTATCAAAGTTTTTAACTCTCATTTCTTCCATTTGATCAAATAATTATTGATTATCTTTTCTTAAATCACTGACCAATTATTCTAAATAAAACACTTTTAGTACATCTACCTAAGAACTTCTACTATCCAATCTACTTGGATAGCAATCTGGACTCTAATTTAATAATATATAATTACTTGATATTGTTTAGAGACAAAGAAAAAAGGTTATGATTTGATGTGCATGATTAATTAAAAAAAAAATATATATATAAATATATTGATAATTTATCTATTAATTATGATTAATAATATAATCATTTTAAACTTAATAATCTAATAAGTATACTTAATTATGTGACATATATTTACATATATATATGAATATAATTTATTATTATGGATAATGAATATTTTATAATTATTATTATTTTTTTCAATCATTATTTGATACCTGCTCTATCAAAACTTTATTTGACTTATTGAATAAGTGATAGATCATTTTCATATTATTATACTAATTTAGAATTCAAATTAGCTCTAACAATCCATGCATCTTAAGTGGCTTTCAAATTATCTTGAGCATCTTATAAATTGGATTTAGCATCATTAAGTAAATTTGATTTTGCCTTAATTTCAGCTATATTATTATATTATCTCACATACCATCTTTAATTTCAATATTCTCTTTAAAATCTGGTAAGATAACTGTTGATAATACATTTAATTTTTCATCATAAGTAGCCAACAATTCTTTATTCATTGCTTCTAATCCTTAAGATGATACAACCAATTATAATCTGCTTTCTAAAAGTGATGTTCTTAATTAATTAAGAAGTTTAGTGACTTTGCTTATCAATTCTTAATTTGCAAAACTAAAAATTAATTATAATTAATTTTTACTTAGATTATGCAATTTCAGCAAGAGCAACAATTAATGGTTAGAAGAAAACCTTTTATTTACTTAAATGAGTCTTTAATTTATCATTAACTTACACTAAACTATCAGTATTTTTCAAAGATGTCAACATGTTAAGGGCTTCATCAATAGCAGCAGCAGAATCATCATATTCTTATAATTAGGCAGCAGTATTAGCAGCATCTGTTTTGATTTATTAATCTAATTGATTTCTTAAAAGTGTAAGATCTTATTATTCTTTGATTGCATCATTTAATAATGATTATAATGTGTTTCTAGCTTCTGTAAGATCAGCCAAATCAACTTCATGTTATGCTACTTCTACTTAATATTAAGTGATTTGATTTTCATAAAATTCTTAATCTGCATTGTTGGATAAAAAGTCTTTATTGAATGAGGCATTTTCATCTTCTTTATTTTATGTAATTTCAGATTCAAGATCATTAATAGCATTTATCAAACGAGAATAATCTAATTATTATGATTACTCTTATAATAATGCCATATTTTTTAATGCTCTAAAAAGTGATGGATGTTATTCCTCAATTGATTTTTGTCTTAGAATTAATTTAATAATTACTTTGTTTGATTATCATTGACTGCAATTGTTACAAGTACTAAAGCAAAGAGGACTATTAATTTCATTTATATAATATATATTAATTAAAAACGACTATTTAATTCATTTATAATGTAGTGTAAAATCATCAATACTAAACAATGGAAATCTGGATTCTAATTCTTAAAATAATAATTATTAACCGGATGTACACTAATTAGGTAAATGCTATCTAACAATTATATTTTTACTCCCAAAATTAAACCAAATTCAATATGTAATTTATGTCTAATATGTTTAACACTTAAATTAATTGGTATAGTCCATTCTTATTAAAGCATTTCATTAAATTCTGTTTGTAAATTACGATTACTCTAAATACTACTCAATAAATGTTCTAAATATAAACAAATCTTTTAATTCTAATGATGAGATTACATCCAAACTGTTTAACCATCTACTCTCATTATCATTCTCTAAATAAATATTTATTATTACAGTTCCAAATCTCCAAAAATCAGTTAACATAACAAAATTAGCTGTCACTTATATATAAGTATGATTTTATGGTAAATCATTATATTGAAATATTAATTCATCATTCCATTTTCCATATATTCTATTATTATCATTTCTCTCATATTTATATTTATCTAATTAACTTCTTTTGAAATGTTCATGTTTATAACTAAAATAACTATTTTATTTTAATATTTATCTCAATTTTTCATGATCGTTTTATAAATTTTTACTTTCTTTTTTCCATCCAATATTTTATTCATCTACAATTATTGGTATCCATTATGATTGACCATGAATTTAAATAAAATCAGTTTGTATTGTTTTATAATCAGTACTTTCATCATCATCATCCTTATAGATTTCTTAAAAATTAGCACTTATAAATATTGTATCCTCTCTAGCTTCTTCTATAAAAGCAGATGCTCTAGTATCACTTCTAAATGGACTCAAACTATTTAATTCTAAAACATCTGAACTAAATTCAGTTGGTATATCAATTTCTTCTGTTACTATTCTATCTGCATGAACCTCTTAACATTTTAGTTCCCCTTTTAGTATTAATTATTTGCAAACTAAATTTTCTTTTATATCCAATTATTTTATGTCACCATTAACTACTAAAACTAGAATTGTGATAATAAATAATTTCATTTTATTATATTATTCATTTTATATTATATTTTAATAAATAATAAGGAATAAGAAACTATAATCTTTTATTTTAAGAATATTAATAATATATTCAAACTATATGAAATATATTAATATTATTATCAAATATTATTCTAACACCAAAATTGTTTTAATGTTTCTGTTAAATCATTTATTAATAATTTTAAGGATTTATAATCTCCTTTATAATTTTCTAATTTTTATATTTAAGATAAATCTTATTTTAATTGATTTTCTCTTTTTTCATCTACTTTATATTTTTTAGATTATATCTATTCATTAGCCATAAATTTTTATTTGAAATATTTAACTTCTAATTTTAATAATTCTGTTTTTTCATCATATGATGCATCATATAATTAACTCCAATTAATAATCTCTTAAAATTTACCTGGACTATTTAAGATATAATCAAAAAAGCTTTCTTTAAATTATTCTATTGAATCCTATTGATAACTATATTACTTGATAAACTCAATCAAGAACTATTATAATTCTTAATTTAATTAATTATTCACTAATTCTATGCTATGTAGAATAGAAGGATTGATTTTCAAATTTTAAAATTCTTCTATATTAAGTTGATATCTATTTCTATCTATTAATTCATTATTGTTTAATTCATAACTTAAAGTACAATTATCTATATCTCTTAAGAAAAATGTATAATCCTCTTAAATTTTAAGTTTTTCTCTAATTTTTATTTGCACTTTTTCAACATTCTTTCTCCTTAATTTAGTTTCTTCATTGTTTTTCTAACCATTTGGTCCTGTTATTGTTAATAACTTATAAGTAGCAAATGAAGAGATTATATCCAACAATTTCAATGCCAATTCATTTGTTGCAATATAATTATCATCTAATAATATATCTTCTTAGTTATCCTAATTCTCTTTTTATGGTCTACCACGTCCATTAATTTTATTTCTACTCATTAGAATTATTTTTATTTTTTAAATATTTATGATATGAACCTAATACTATATAATTTATATTCTATTAATAATTATTGAATTATTTTAAAATATATTAATTAATAATTAATCATATATATATTTAATTATTTGCTAATTCCTATTAAAATAATTACATCATGTTTTATATGATATCAAATTCAATTGATTGATTAATAATTGATATTGAATATGTTTGTGAATTTGCTACTTTTCTTGGGGTGTATATTAACACACCAATTTAACTATATGATTTTTTAATTTAATCATTAATCTAATGTATTTACTAATCTTTTTTAATCATTTTATTATTTAATCTGTTAAACTTAATTTAATTTCCATCAATGCTAATATTGTGTAATCTTTTTTAATGCAAATACTGGTAATATAATTAATTCGATATTATTTTAATCTACCTTTAATATAGTTATCTATGATAATAAACTATTTTATAAACCTCTTAAACTCTTCATTAATAGTTAATTTTTTATCATCATTATCATATTTTATAAATATTCAATATAATTTATATATCACTAATAACAACTAAAATCTATTCTTTAAATATTAGATATATAATAATACTCTTTTTAATTGCCACAATTACATTCTTATTTATATTAATTGTATCTAATCAAATTTGAAAATAATCAATTATTATTAAGTTTTTATGTATATAAAATTAGAATCAATTAAATATGATTTTAGAACCGTTTTATTAGTTACAATAAATTAAATTATAAGAGTCATTTCATTTTGAATATCTATTTTGTTAATCAAATAAAAAAATATATATTAGTGAATTTTCTTTTATTTCTAGATTCTATTTGGTAATCAATAACTTTGTTTGAGTAAATTATAAATTATAAATTAATAATATTAAATTAATTAAATTTTATATTCAATCTGGATTGTCAAAATAATTAGTAATTATTCTTTAACGATAAGTGAAGAAGAGTAATGGATCTATATTCAATTTAAATTCTAATAAGAAAACCAAGACTCTTTCCAAATGGTTGAATTCTTCATGTGAAATTCCAGCTACTTTTGCATAATATGAATTTTGAAAGAATCTATCATCATAAAATTTAGCAGATAACATGACTGCTACAACATATAATCTTATATTAATTATAAATATAATACCTATGAACATTAATTGATTTTAATATAATTCTCCCCCATTTTTATGATAATTTATCAATCAATATTAAACCCATTATTAAACATTCCTATGAACATTAAGCTTATTTTAAGATTCTACAGATATAATCATAAATAGAAATTGAGGGAATCTTAGAACTATTAAAAGATTCAAGTTCTTAAATATTATTAGCATCATTGTCACCTTCTTCACATAAATCCATAAGCAAATAAGCCATTGCACTTGACAATTATTTATTATCAGCAATTTGCTAATTGTATAATTCATGTTATTATTCATATGTCAATTCTGTTGTTGATACTAAGTCTTGCATTTAAGTATTTATTATATATTATTATTCAATATTTAATTATGTGAGTATTAATTCTCTTTAATAAAGTATTTTATATGTACACACTTCCATATTCTACATATATCTACTTTTTTTGTTGTCCACTGATTTTGTAAGATTTGCTAGCTTTTCTATTTTAATTTGAATGTTTTATTTAGGCTATTACATTTATCATCAATTTATTCAATACCTAAATTTATATATTTATTATAATAAACATAATGCATTCATGATAGACATCTAAGTAATTACTATAAAATTAATTATTACATATTACTTAATATCTAAACTATTTGATTATCAACATCATTATCATAACAACAACTATTTAAAGAAATTCTTAAATTTTTTGTCTTTATTGCTAATAAATCTAATAAATTAAATTAATACAATAAAAATCAAAAATTAATCTATTATAAGTTCTTTATCTTATTCAAAAACATTATTAGTTTCATTCTCTTGAATTAGTTGTAATTATTATTGAAGTAAACTTGTATATAATTATACTATTTAAATTTAATTATAATCTTAGTTTATAAGTTAATTTAACTTTAATTATATTTAAGTCTTGATAAACTTTATTCTTACTCATTAAAGTTTCACAAATTACTCTTAAATTAGTGATTTTGCTTTATTTATTTAATATTTAGATAGATATATTTGATCTTTAACACTTATTTATTAGCTTCAATTTCAAACAAGCCATTTAATAATTATTCAATAAAGACTAATTTTATTGTTTATTTTAATTTTGATATTTCCTTATGTTCAATATTAAATCTATACAAAAATCTCTTAATTTGATCAGATAGAACTTACATAATAATTCTTATTTAAATCTTGTAAAGATATTTCAAAAACATAATAGACTGCTTATAATGAATATAAAGCATATATCATAGTTTAGTATTTCTATTTAATATATCTACTTGAAAAAGATTATAAATTTAAAAATTATTATAAAGTATTTTACATTATTGAATCAAAAGAATCTATTATTTGGATAATAATGTTTTATTAATTTAGGGATTCCTATGTATTCTAATCGTTGATTTGATGAAGACTCATAATTTAATTTTACATAAATTTATTAATGTATAAAATATTTTGAAAAAATATATAAATTCAAAAGAGTGTAGAGAAGTAAAAGAAGGGAATGATTATTTGGATTATTGATAATATTGATTCTAATTTGAAGATTAAAGAATAAAAAATTTATATCTTTTAATTAAAAAAAATATATTATGGCAGACGTTCAATCATAAAGAGCATTCTAAAAATAAGAAGGCATTTTCTAAAACTCAAAGAAACTCTTAGCTAAAAAGACATCAAAAGGTGTTAGATATTGGAAAGAAGTTGGTTTGGGTTTCAAAGTACCAAAGGAAGCAATTGAAGGTCATTATATTGATAAGAAATGTCCATTCACAGGAAATGTTAGTGTTAGAGGAGCAATATTAAAGTACTATAGAAAATGAATATATAATAGAGGAATTGTGATTTCTACAAAGATGACAAGAACCATCATTATTAGAAGAGATTATTTGCACTATGTTGCTAAATATAATAGATATGAAAAGAGACATAGAAATGTACCTGTACACATTTCACCTGCCTTTGGTCCTGTTAAAGAAGGAGATATTGTTGTTTGTGGATAATGCAGGTATTAATGATTTAATATTAAGACCATTGTCAAAGACTGTAAGATTCAATGTTTTGAAAGTAATTCCAAATGAAATCATTGGTAATGTTAGAAAACAATTTGTTTTGTTCTGATTTGCATGGATATCTATATAGTACAATATCAAAATATTTTATGCATTTAATTTAATATTATATATTAATTATGGACGACATGAATAATTACGATGAGTTTGGAAATTACATAGGACCAGAAATAGATTCAGATGAAGAAGATAATGTGTAGATTGAAGAGGAATAGATAGCTGAAAATGACCAAGAACATGTAATAGCAAATGTAATAAAATGCTTCTATCTTTGAAGAGAGTGTATATACCTAATCAATAAGTTGCAGTAATTCTTAATGAAGACAAACAATATTATCCAGATGCATAACAAGTATATGGTCGAGATGTTGAAATCAATGTATAAGAAGAGGATGCTTAACCAATAACTTAGCCAATGATTGCTCCACTAAAATCAAAGGAATTTGATATTTAAGAGACATAGATACCTCAAACTACTTTCGACTATGAGTTTCTATGTCGTATTTCTAAGAATCCTGCTTTGGTAAGAAATGTTGCAATTGTAGGCGGTCTGCATCATGGTAAGACATCATTGATGGACGTTTTTGTTAAACAAACTCATCTTAAACAATTTAGTTTGTAGAAAGATATCCGTTATACTGATACTCGTCAAGATGAATAATAGAGATTGATCTCTATAAAAGCAATTCCTATGAGTTTATTATTGCCCAATAGCAAAGATAAGTCATATTTAGTAAATTTATACGATACTCCTGGACATGTAAACTTTATGGATGAAGTGTGTTGTGCTTTAAGAGCTAGTGATGCCATGTTACTTACTATTGATGTAGTTGAAGGAGTAATGATGACTACTGAAATGCTTATAAAGGCAGCTGTCAAAGAAAAGATGCCTATTGTAGTTTTGATTAACAAAATAGATAGACTTATTATTGAGTTAAAGTTGCCACCTTCAGATGCATATTTGAAGATCAAAAATATACTTGATGAAGTCAACATCATAATATCCGATAATGGAGGTAATTAAATCATTTCACCTCTTAATCATAATGTGATATTTGGTTCAGGTTTATTTTAATTTGTTTTTACTATTTAGAGTTTTGCAAGGAGATACAATAATTTCTTAAATCCTGAACAATTCACTCGTCTTCTATGGGGAGATATCTATTATGATAATAAAGAGAAGAAATTTGTTCGTAAAATGTCCCCATATGCTACTTAAAGGACATTTGTCGAGTTTATTTTAGAACCCATTTATAAATTATTTGGATAAGTGGTGTCTAAAGATAAGGAATAATTGGAACCCTTCTTATTGAGTCAAGGTATATCTCTAAAAAAAAGTGAATTTAAAATGGATACTAGACCATTATTGAAATTAGTATGTTCTATATATTTTGGTAATACATCTTCTTTAGTTGATGTACTAGTTGAATAAGTACCTAATTCATAGGAAGGTAGTAAAAAGAAAATGGATTTATATTATTAAGGTGATAAATCAAAATAATCATTTATTTAAGCTTCTCAAGGTTCACATAAGGGACCATTATGTATAAATGTTGTGAAATTGTACAGTAGACCAGATTGTATGAGTTTTGATGCACTAGGAAGAGTTATAAGTGGAACTATTAAAAAAGGATAGAATGTTAAATTATTAGGTGAAAAATATAATATAGATGATGAAGAGGATATGGCAATAAGGAATATTAAAAATATTTGGATATATTAAGGTAGATATAGAGTAGAAGTGAATAAAGTACCAGCAGGAAATTGGGTTTTAATTGAGGGAATTGATTAATTTATAAGCAAGAGTGCTACAATTATTGAAGATTCTTAATAAATGGACATTTTAAGACCTATTTAACATAATATTTTAGCAACTATGAAAATTGCTATTGAACCATTAGTTCCAAGTGAATTACCTAAAATGTTGGAAGGTTTACGTAAAGTTACAAAGAGTTATCCTATTTTGACAACTAAAGTGGAAGAATCAGGAGAACATATTTTATTAGGAACAGGAGAATTATATTTAGATTGTGTTATGCATGATTTAAGAAAAATGTATTCAGAAATTGAAATAAAAGTATCTGATCCATCTGTTCGTTTTTGTGAAACTGTTATTGAAACATCATCAAAAACATGTTATGCAGATACTCCTAATAAAAAGAATAGAGTATTTATTTAATTATAATATTAATTAGATTAAAGCATTAGCAACTCCATTAGATAAAGGTTTGAATCCTTAAGATAAGGGATTAGCTGAGAGAATTGAAAATGAAGAAATAGATTTATCATGGCCAAAGAATAAATTAAGTGAATACTTTAAATCCAATTTTAATTGGGATATTATATAGAGTAGATCTGTATGGGCATTTGGCCCTGAAAAAACAGGACCTAATGTATTTTTAGATGATACTTTACCATCAGAAACAAATAAATAATTATTAAATGAAGTCAAAGATTATATGATTTAAGGTTTTTAATGGGCAACTAGAGAAGGTCCTTTGTGTGATGAACCTATTAGAAATGTTAAATTCAAGATAATTGAAGCAAATATTGCAAATGTAATAATTATATTTGTATTATATATAGGAACCCATATATAGAGGAGGTGGATAAATAATACCAACTACAAGAAGAGTGTGTTATTCATCATTCCTTATGGCAACACCAAAAATCATGGAACCTATGTTATTAACTGAAATAATGTGTTTCCAAGATTGTATTCCTGCCATCCATAATGTTCTTTTGAGAAGAAGAGGACATATTTTATCAGAATAAGCAAAACCAGGTACACCCTTTTCAGTTGTGAGAGCTCACATTCCAACAATTGATCATTTTGGATTCGAAACTGATCTCAGAGTACATACATCAGGATAAGCATTTTGTTTAAGTGTTTTTGATCATTGGTCATTATTGCCAGGAGATCCTTTAGATAAAACTATAGTGCTTAAACCTTTAGAACCAGCACCTTCAAATCATTTGGCAAGAGAATTTATGATAAAAACTCGTAGAAGAAAGGGTTTGAATGAAGATGTGTCTATCTTGAAATTCTTTGATGATCAATTTTTGATTGATTCACTTAAACAAGACAAAGACTATTAATAGTATATTTGATGAGTAATTATTTACATCCCAATAAGATAATCAATCATTATTTTAGAATTTCATAATTTCATAATTTCTTTTATTTTTTTTGCATAACAAAAGTATTCTATTTACTTGTTTTATGTATAAAAATATAATTATAATGTCTTAAATCCATTAAGATTCATTATTATAAATAATTAACTTAGTAATTAATTTTAATAAAATTAAAAAAAAAAATGATAATTAATATGATATTCATATATATATAATTACATTTTGATACTTCATTATTCTAATTATGGCTTGTACACTTATCTTGTATTAATATTAATTCTATGTTCAGATAAGTAATTAAAAACATGAAAATCAGTATTTAAATTACCATCAAGCTATTATTATTGATATGGATTTCTAATTAGATTAGGTAATAGATAATACTATTTAGGATGAAATGAATTTGCAAGTATTCTAGGTACTCCATGATAACATCTTCTAGCATGACCACTCATAACTAATAAATCTCCAGAATCAAGCTTAAGAGCAATTGGTTTTTCATCTTTTGTTGGTCCTCCTATGACAAATACACTTGATAATCCAAAACTAAATGAGTAGATAGGAGAATCTTAATCTAATTCAGCATCATCTAAATGTCCAGTCATATAATCATGAGTTTAATAAAAGTTTATTATAACTGATTCACTTTAATAGTGATTTTACAATTATAAGAAATTATTAGCTCTTTAAGAGATTTCTTAGATTGGATCAGGTACTTATGTTTTTTCTTGAGGATAATGTCTATATATATATTAATAAATTATTAATATAATACCTATTGTTCCAATCATATTGATAACCAACATTAGCCCATCTTATTTTATTATTAAAATGATATCTTTTATTATCATGGACTATAAATTTATCAAAGTTCTCATCTTCTTTATAGATGAAGAGATTAGTTCTGTATGGTTAATTAATATATTCATTCATACACAATTTAGAAATGCGAATTTAATCATCAAGGTTGAGAAAATTCTTTACTTAGATAACTCCTTAAGGATAATCAAAATGATAGACTGATCCATTTTTATGAATTCCTTATTATTCCATTTATTATTCATTTAGATTATTTACATCAATAAGTTCACTAAAATCAGTTTGAATATCAGCATAGAATTTATATTTCTTTTCTGTTTCTTTGAAAGGATTTAAATTTTAGTATTGGATTGGTTTTTATTTATTTTTTTTAATCTTCTAATACATAAATTTATTTAATGAAAGAATTCGCATAAAATTAAATATAATTTGAGTATAATATTAAATATATAAATAAATAAAAGATTATAAAAAAATTATTATCAAATATAAAATTATACAATATCAAAAAATGTAATAAATTACATCATCAAATATAATTTAAAAAAAGAAGGACATACTTATAATATATTTTATTTTAAGATGATAAATCTTTTCAT
This sequence comes from Paramecium primaurelia, assembly GCA_905182975.1. NCBI lineage: Eukaryota > Ciliophora > Oligohymenophorea > Peniculida > Parameciidae > Paramecium > Paramecium primaurelia. The sequence goes on from CAJJDM010000113.1 coordinate 80,600, forward strand.
TCTAAGTCTTATTAATGTGATTATCTGTTAGAATAGATTTTATTATCATGATCCAAGTAATGATATTACAAAGCCAAGAACTCATGCAAAGATTTCTGATAGTGGTAATTGAATTAATAATCAATTATAGATACTCATTTTGATTTTTACTTTGAGTTTACTTAAGATAAAAAGGAAGTTATAATGTTTATAGAAATTGATAAAATTAGCTATTTTTCATTAGGAATTGGAAAATCTATGTCAGATGCAGATTTGTGGATATTTGAAATTTATGAGAATGTAATTACTGTTAATGATTCTTATTGTGTAAAACATGGAAAACCTCCTACAGATATCTCATCAGGTGGAACTGATGATTTATAACTTATTGGTTATTATTACAATTAGAATGGTAAAACAGGTGTGAAATTTAAGAGATTAGTATCAACAGGTATAGATATATATCTTACTTTAATAGGTGACAAATATGATAAGGATTTAGTGGAAGGAGAAGCAGTGGAATTTATATGGGCTCATGGTAAAACAGAGGCTAATATTACAGTATCAAATCATGGGAATGTAAATAGAGGATCAGTATTATTAAATTTTACTGATGATGGAGGAAGTAATGATGTCATTATAGTCGATGAAGACAATACATATTATATACATAAATGGACAAATTTTATTTGTTGGGGTATAGCAAGTGATTTTGCTATAATAATTGGAAGATATTACAAAACTTGGGGATATAGAACATATCTACATGGATTATTGTTTATATTAATAGTAACAAGTTCAATAACAACAGCTATGATGATGTTAAGTACAGATTGGAGTGTTTTAGAATGGAATAAATTTAAAGAACAATCAATTAAAAATTTATTCCATATAATCATTTTTATGATAGTAACCATATTTATGATTGCATAAAGTATAGGTGGAATTCTCTATAATTATATGTTAACTTCATTAAAGATTAATCAAAAGGTATCATTAAAACCTTCAATTCATGCTATTCTAGGCAATGTTGTATATACATTAGGCAAATTATAAATCATAGCAGGACTTTTTATGGATAATGATATTAGACTAATGTTAATCTTAGGTTTTGTTTTCACTACTCGTTTTATATTAGAAGTTCTATATCGTAAAGGTAGTTTGGTTAATTTAGTTATGACTGGAAGAAGAGAGTAACATTCTAACAAAGTATATGAAGATGGTTAAAATCCTTTATTGGATATCAATAATAGTGAATAAGATGATAGTTTTGAAAAGAAATCATCAAAATTATGGTGTATATATAAAAATTAAGTTGTTGATTTATCATAAATGATTCATCCAGGTGGTAATTACATTTGGAAACTCATTTAAGGTCAAGATGTTACTCGATATATTTTAGGAGCTTACACTCTAGATTCACTCAATATTTAACCTTATAAACATAGTATTTATACACTTAAAATATTGGAATAATATATTACTGGAATATAAATTAATTAAGATTTAGAATTCTTTATTAATAAAGATAATCATAGAGTAATTAAATAATTAAATGAAACATGGAAATTAAATACTATTAGTCCATATACTGATTAAATTGCTTACTTTGGATTTGTAAATGAAAAATATCAATTCAAAAATACTCTATCTGGTCTATAAACATTTGGACTATACTTTGTTATAAAATCTATAGAAAATACTTCTATATCTACTAGATAATATACTATGGTTTTAAGTATGAGTTAACAAAGGATTAAATATAGAAAAGATTTATCTGAAATCTTTAAAAAAATACTCTCTTTGTAAACAATACAAAAGGAAATTCCAAAAGAAGAAGAATACTTATCTGAATTACCTTTAATAATTAAGAGATATCAATCAAAAAATGGATTTTCATCTTTTATTCATGATGACAATCGTAATGGATCATATTCAATAGAAGGTCCTTATGGTAATAATATTTTTATTGAAAATGGAAATCATATTGTGTTTATTGCAGGTGGTACTGGATTATTCCCTTTCTTAGATATTCTTGAATATCAACTCAAATTGACCTATCATAATATATTAATAAAATAATTTGGTTAAGATGCTATTTAAATAATGAATCCAGGAATAATTAAGAATTTCAAGATTACTCTATTTTTAGCTATTAATTCAGCAGATGATTTGGTATTTATTATATATATTATTATTAGATTGGTAAAGATATTTATTTTACTTTGTTATCATTATAATCTTAATTGGATACACCAAATTTCAAAATGGTTGTGAAAGGAAACTTTAAATTAAAAGAATGTGAAATTATCACTTAAAGATTCAATACTTAAGTTTTCAAAACATTCATTAATGATTTGAATTCTGTTTCCAATTTCTTTATTTGTGGTCCACCTATTATGAATTTCACAACAGAAAAAATATTAAGAGATGAAGGAATTAATAATATAATTGTTCTTTGATTATTTTAAATTTAGATATATATTTACAACCTTCATTATTTTATGTACAATTTTTAATAACAAGAGATACTAAATTTACTAACACATACACAAATTAATAAGAAGAATATAGACCATTCAATTGGTTATTCTATTTATATATAATATATTTACATGATAATATTATTGATATAATTGTAGATATCATTCCTCCACAACATTATAAAAAATTAAAGAGTCCAAAATATTAGATTTAATCATTCCAATCCTATGCAATTATAGCCAATAATGTAGATGTAGTTCCACAATCAACTAATCCCCAAAGAATAGCAATTAAAAAACATATACCATATTTCTATTCATAAGTATTAATTATAGCCAATAATAATGCTATGGATATTAAATGAAATTGCAATAATTAACTTGTATATTTTGGTGTGTAAGTATTAAATACACCTATAAATATCTATATATATAATATTAATATTATTACTCCTCCTAAGACTTCACAACATCCTAAAACTGTCATAACTAATAAAGTATATTTAGTAATCTCTTCATCACTAAGTAATTATGTATCAATAGAATTTTCTATAATATAATGCATAACATTCCATTGAAAACTCAAAAGACAACCAGTAATCATCATCGGAAAGATAAAGCATTTGACTCTAAATTCTTTCATTGTTAAAATGACAGAAATTGGATTTAATTTATTCATTTCCTCATTGTTAGAGATTTCTTTGTCATCTTCTTAAAGTTAAACAATGCTTTAAGTATATTATTTTGGTTATGAAACAAAAAGAAAAGATAATGAACCAAAAGTTGCTACAGCCACCATCAAACAATAAAAATAGAATTACTTTATTTGAACAATAATAAATGCTGAATATAAGCTCCCTATAACTTATGATATTTATAGAACTGCCCATGCAATTCCATAATATAATCCAGCTTTTTTTGATTATTTACTCAATTATGCTACATAATCATTTTATGTAATAAACAAACCAGATGATGTAAATCCACTTATGGCTGATGAAATAATTGTTATTAAATAGATCCAGAAACTATTACACATTCCACCTTCTTTATCTGCACAATGACAAACTAATAAACCAGATATCAAAAATAGTAAATATCCTAGAGAATGAATAAAAAAACTATGTCTATATTGCAATTTTCTAATGTATAAAATACCTAAAATATTAATATTTTTATTTACATACAAAGTTTCCAATCATTCCAAATAAGAAGATAGTGAAAATTGAAATGTTACCCAAATAATCATAGCCTTTTTACTCAAAGATCTGGGTCATTACATTGAGACCAGTAGATGTTGCTGATAAATATATAGCAAACACTAAGCTCATATAAATTAAACTACAGAGCATGTCAAATTTAATAATAATCACATTTATTTATATTTATTTTATTATAACATCATAATCATATTCTTTGATCATATTAAATCATCAATAGTTTAGCATCCATCATCATTTCCTTATATTAAATACATCAATTCCCTCTCTTTTGATTTAAATAGATAATCTAAACGACTTCTATTTTCTTATTGTTGATTCTTCTTCAATACTTTTATCGCTTAACTTAATGATATTTATTTAGACCTTTTTAGATTTTACTTCATCTTAAAACAATATTATTACATTTCTCATAAGCATTTTAGCATTTGGACTTTCAAGACTCAATTAATCAAACAATTACTTTTAATTGTCTGATTCTCTTTATTTACAATACATTTTAGATAATCTACCTAAATATATTTTTCCTTATATTTTATATTTCTTCTCTTTTTTCATTTGAATTGTATCAAATGGTGGAGGAGATAAATTTAAATTAGCTAAAATAGGAGGTAATTCTTTCCTTTATCTACTATGATGACTCTACAAAATCTTTTGAGGTGATTTAATTTATTCTTTCTTATCTTCAGGTACATAAGTTGGATTTTACAAAACTAATTGTTCTTAATAACTTTTATTCAAAACCAATTTAGAAAGAGTTTTATTGTACTTTTTACATTCAATAGATTAGGATTTATGCACTAACGACTTTGATGTTTCACTTTATGGTAACTCAATTAATGGTTTATCTTTCTTGAATTTAGGAAGTCTGGAACTTACTTATCTTAATCCAAACACTCAAATAGTAGTGGCATCAAATACTTTCCAATTTATTTGGATTTTAAATAAACAGATATCCTAATTTAATTTTAGTGTCAGTTCTCGCTGAGATGAATTCTGCTGGTTCTAAAATACTCTCTTGTGAAATCATTCTCCTTGTTGTTTAAGATTCCATTTCAATTATACTAAAAATTAAATTAAAAATCTAATATTGTAAATATAATATACATAGTAATATAAGTCATCTAAAAAGTTTAATAAAAAAATCTAAAGTTATCATATTAAAACAATAAACACTAATAGATTAATATTATTCAAATAAAAGCAAATGATAAATTAACTTAACTTAAATAAAATTAATTAAAAACTAAAATGAAGAACTTAATAAAAATATTGATTAAAATGATAATGAAATAATATAATATTTTCTTCATTATATTTCAATTTTGATCAATAAAACAAGTGGAATTAAAAGAAAAAGAATATAAAATATATGAAAAAAGGAATTAGTTTTTGATAAACTATTACTATAATCTTCAAATTATTGATCAAAGGCAAAATGTAGAATTATATTTAACTTTAATAATAATAATTTATATACAAATTTAATATACTAAAATACACTTACTAAGTATTCAAAAATCTACTTAACTTATAAGTAAAAATTCCAGAAAGAAAGAGAATCACCATTAAATAAGGGACTCCTAAAATTTATTAGAATTTATTAACTAAAAATATATATTTATAAAAATATTTATATAATTATATAATCTATAACGTCATAAGGAAATCTTGTCATACTTTAAACAATATAATCTTTATATTTCAACTATTGAGAAAAAGATCTTTCAATAATTATCTCTTCAAGATGAAGACGCAATTTATATGAAATATAAATTTGGCCATAATTAAAACCTCCTAATTAAATTCATTAATTCCTATTGAATTTTCTATGTTCATGTTGCTATTATTATATATTTAATTCCAACATTTGATAAGTTTAAATTCCAATATAATTGATGATTCTAAATTTAGATCCTTCATTAAAATTCAGTTTGCTTGCTTATGTATAACAAATGTTTAGAAGTTATTACAAACATAATGTGAATCCAAATTTAGAGTTTCGAGAAATTAATCTAATATGTAAGATTTTGACTTAATAATAAAATGGGTAATATAATTCTCACATTTAAGAAACCATGAATATATAGACATAATAATTTCTTAAGAAATATTTACTAATAAAAGATTTAATATTGTCATTTTTTTTCAAACCTTAGATATTTATCCATTTTCTACTATTTACAGGAATGAGGTTAAAATTTTGTTATAGGAGTTCCTTTGTTTTTTAATATCCCCTTCTTGAATAAGGATTTTGCACTCACATTTGGACTTTCATCTGTCGCCTTAGGGATAATTATTATTTTGTTTCCAAATTATATTAAATCTCTCATGATTTGAATTCCCTCTTCCTCATTTCTTGGTTTAATCATTATCACTTAGATATTGGAGATTTAGACACCATCCTATGGAGATTCTTTGTTCAATTTTAATTGCTGACTATTAGCTTAGATAGTTGAGTTTATGCTTTGAATTCCAGTTTCTATGGTGACTAATGACAATTATTAAGCTTCCTCGAATTCAGTATCTTTCTATGACTTACATATGTTACCCATGAATTATTAAATTTAATCTTTTTCTTTTATTTACACAACCTATTAAATCAAATAAATTTTAAGATCACAGTATTTAAATTATTCAATTCAAATCAACTTTCAAAATAATCTATTTTTAGATTGTTATTATAGAGATGAAAACAATAACTCTATTATTTGAGAATACTGGATTCACAATATCACAATGATTTTAAAAAGTGAAAAATTTAATTAAAGGGGGGTTATTCTAAAATAGACAGAAAATTTTATTACTGTTAAATTTTTAATTGTCTCACTCCTTCTAGATATGAAGCACTTAATATTTAAATAAATTTTATTTATTGTTAAGCCCCGATTCAAAATAAAGCAAGTCTAAGATATACTCAAAATTTCATTGAAATACTAAACAAATATCTGATTTTCTCAATTCAATCAAAATAATCAATAATTCTATATCCTATTAAGCAAAATAAATTACATATGATGATCAGTATGAAAAATCAACAAAAAATATATTGCTAATTAAATTTTGAGAAAAAGAAAGTAATAAATTTAAGAAGGATAACAATTTAAAAATATGAATCAATATTCATAGAAAATCTTAGAGAAAAGAGAGAGTTTTGCTGAAATTGATGAACAAGTAAACTTAGTTTATGGAGATTAAGTAGAAAATGTAATAGAAAAGTCATAATAACCATAGCTTAAATATATGATGTAATCCTTTTTATTTTATTGAAGGAGCTCAAGCTCATCAAATGATAAGGATGAACCTATATAAAATTCTTCTTTGAAAGAATTTCATTTGAATTCGATTGAGTTAAAAGTAAACAACTAATTTTAGAATGACATAGAAATTTAAAGTTATAAACATACAAACGATAGTGTTTAAGATTTTAATTACAATGAACAAAATAAACCTATGAGAACTAGAAGAAAACTAAATGTTTATAAATCATTAATAGATTTTCAGTCTGAGAATAATTCGTCTTCTTAAAATTAAAGTATTGTTATTTGTAAATGTACAAAATCAAATTGTTTAAAATTATATTGCAAATGTTTTCATTAAAATAAAAAATGTAATGATCTTTGCAATTGTATAGAATGTAAAAATAAGGAAGAAGATTTTGGGATTAGATTTAATGCTTTAGAGAAAATCAAATAAAAATTACATAAATAGAATAATGATGATGATTTATTTGATATATCAAAGATTTGGGGATGTAATTGTTAAAAATCTTAATGTTAAAAGAATTATTGTGAATGTTTTGTAAGAAATTAGAAATGTTCTTCAATTTGCAGATGTAAAAATTGTGCAAATAAAAAAAAATTCCCATTCTAACAATAAAAGAAATAGAAGATCTAAACTTAGGTTTGAATATATAAGAGTATGTAACAGTAAACAACTATGATTTTAGAATTTCTTATTAAATAAATAAATAACTATTATTAAATTTCATATCCATAAGAAATGATATACAAGAATTATTTATTTTTTGTTATAGATAATTTAAAGCTGTTAAATAATAATTTAAATAATAATATGAAACCTTATCAGACTCCAAATTCTGGTCATTCTCGTTAAGGAAGTTTAAGAGTGTAAAGACAACCATTAGCTGTAATAAACAATTGTCCTGAATTTTCATAATGTGCAAATTACTTGCAATAGAAAGTTTAAGGATTAGAGTAGAGAGTTAAGAATCTTAATAGTTAACATGCAGATAGAACAGAAAATAGATCTACTACTGCATAAAAAAATGAAACATCTCTATCACCATTTGTTAGATAATAAAAACCATGCAGTTCAAATTAAAAAGTGGATTCTTAGAGTTATTATGAAACTATCATTAACAAACGATTAGAAAACATTAGTAAAATAGATTAATCTCCTGTACATATCAAAACTGATAATACAGTGGCTTAATAAGATAAATATTCAATACATAGTTAATTTTCTAATTTAGGTCCATCATCTGGTAAATTGCATTCTAACAGTATTATAAGAATTTAATAATTGACTAAGAAATTAAGAAAGTTTAAAATGATCAAAGATTAAAATTAAGATGAATGTGCTCCATCTTTGGCTAAAATTAAATGTTTTTGTTAAGAATATTATAATGATTGTTTTGATTTCTATAGATGTACAGATTTGATTGCTTTAAAATATTTTATTTATTTGCTTGTTTAAGAAATCAATACTCTATATAGTTAGGATGCTTTTAAGATGGCAGACAATTCAATATAATATTAATAATAGATTGAAATTCTTAAAGAATAATTAGACAACTAAAAGAGTGATTAAGTAAGTTTCTAAAATTAATTGAAATTATAAAAAATGGTTGTAGATACATAAAAATTAATATAAGATATTATTAATGTATTATAAACTAAACATAATTAAAGTACATTAATCAATTAAGTAGAAGTATTGAATAATTAAATGAAAAATATCAAAGAAAATATGTCTACAAATTAAATTTAACATCAAAATGCTACTTCATTTGGATAATAATTAGCAAAATGTGGAATTGATATTAATTATCAATAGAAAGTAACTAATGATACATCAGCTGTAAATTAATCTAATTTTAAAACTTAAACAGTAGATGAAAGAAATTAAACTTAATTCAGTTCAAAATCAAAGTCTCCTTATAGTAGAAATCAAAAAAAAATTAATTTTGATATAGAATAATAATGTGATGTGAATAAAAAATTATTTGATGAATAAGTGATAACAAATAGATAATTGATGGAAAAACTATTCAAATTATAAACTGAAAAGTAATAGAATGATTAGATATTAAAGTAAGTGTAAGAAGAATTAAAATAAAGAAATTAAATTATTATAGATTTAGAAAATAATATAGAGAAAGAGAATACATTACTTAATTAAATGAATGAAAATCTACAGGAAACAATTTAATAAAATAAAGAATTATAAAAAGAAAATAATAATTACAAAGAAAGCATTGATCAATATACGTAGATAGAATAAAAATATTATGATTTATTATAAGAAAACAATAAGTAATTTTAATAATTGAATTAAGTATTAAAAGAAAATGGATGTCTATAGAAAGTTCAATAATAAATAGAAGTATTATTATAAATTTATTAAAGGCTGAATGCAAAGGATATTAATAATAAATTTTAAAATTATAAGAAAAATGTTAAGCTTAATATGCTCAATTGTAAGATCAAACTGATGCCAAGTTTCTATAATAATAAATTAATGAATTATTATTATAATAATAAGAACAAAGCAAAATAATAGTAATCAATTTTTATATAAAATAGACTTTGATTACTGATGAAGCCTTATATCTAGGACAGATGACTCTTTATGCTTGTGATATATTATCTAGATAATCAACAGATGGTATTCCAACAACTCTTGTTATGTTGCAGAAAGATTTAAATGGAAAGAGAAGTACAATTTAATAGAAAATGAATATTCTGTAATAATTTGGAAACAATATGAAAAATCAACATTTGATTGCTCATAGTAATTCTAGTTAATTTAATGATAATGTGGATTTACTGGAAAATCTACATAGTGAAGCTTCATCGATTAGATAGAAGAATGTAAGTTCTTATGAGGAGACTGCAAGTACAATACATAATAATAATATTTAATCAAATGATTTAATGGTGATGTTATTAGTTTAATGCAATACTTTAGAGAAAATGATGGAACTTTGATTTTTTTCTTGATAATTCAATTTTTATTATTATTTTATCATGTTAACATTATTATGGATTTTAATTGTGCAATTAGTAAATGCTTAGTATTGTGAGTGTAATTAACAATATACAGATTTGTGTTTGATAAATAAAAATTGCTCATTGGTTATATCTCATTTAAATAACACATCAAATTAGATAGATGTACTTTAAATAGAGAATTGCAATGTGACGATATGTCTAGAAAAATTAGTGAATAAAGCAATATTGTAATTCAATTAATTAACAATTATCAATGCAAATATCATATAAAATGACACTTGTTATTTCTTATTATCTCAATAAGTAATCTTATAGGGAAATTATACAACTATTTAATCTTCAAATATTTTATTTTATGGAAATGTAAAACTTTAATTCATTATGACTTATAATATGACTATAAACAATACAAACATGTTATCAAATACTATAAGTATTTGTACAGATTACTTATAGATTAATAATTCAACTCTTAGAGCTTCAATGTAAAATAGATCATAATGTTCATGCTTAAATTATCAAAATTGTTCAAATTAGGTCTATATTAAAAGCATTTATAGTTTTGTAGGTTATATTACTCAAAATTATATAAATTTATCTACTACATATATTGAAGATTAATGGTTATAATAGTTTTAATGTAATTTTTTTAATCCTTAGAATCTCACCTATTTTACTTTATTAGTCTCAGTCAAAAATCAATTTAATTTGTCATAACATTCAAAAATGAAAGGTTTTTATATTGGAGTGTATTCATATGGTTTAGCAATTGATTAAACTAGTTAAATTTCATCTGATGGAATGGGATATAGTACAAATGAAGGATTTGGTTGTGGATACACAGATAAAATAATAGGATTAAGATAACAATGTGGAGGTACTGGTGGAAGTCATGGAGGAATGGGAGGATTCTCAATAAGTCCAAAACCAAATTATAATTAATTGTGTTTACAATTATAGAGTAAATAAATTTATGATTATTCTTTCAATCCTGTATTACCAGGAAGTGGTGGAGGTGGAGTTACATATGTAGATTAAATTTAAAGAATTGAAATTTAAGGGTAGGGAGGAGGAGTTATACATTTAGAAGTATTAAATTTATAAAATAGTGGAATAATAAGTTCAAATGGAACATCTTATATTGAGGAACCATATTTTGGAAGTGGTAGTGGTGGATCAATATAGATAAGAATAATTTATTTCAGTGGATAAGGATTAGTAACTGCTAATGGTGGTGGTTCTTAATCTGCTGATGATTTTGATACATATTAATTTGCTAGATAAAAGTTTTATTAGTCTTATCAAGTATATGGTGGTTTTGGAGGAGGTGGAAGAATTAGATTGTTCTTTTTCAATATCACAGAAATGATTAATAGTACATATTATTAAATTTGTAATAATACAATACAAACTAATCCTGGTGGTTTGTCAATACAATAAAAAAGTATCCTTAATATATCAAATCAAAGTTTAATTAAATTTTAAGGATCCATCATTCCTACAGGATGTCCTTAAGGTTCATAAGGTAATTTTTGTTAGCAATGTGGAAATGGTTTCTATAAAATGCTTTTTGGACAAGCACCTTGTTAACCATGTTTTAATACTATAAATTAAAATACAAGTTATTATTCTGATGGTGAAAAAAATACACCTTTTTGTAAAGTTGAATGTTATGATGGTAAATAACCAAAAGATTATTAATGTTTAATTGGATTGGCAGAGTTCTCATAAACATTAGGTGGATAGAATGTTATTTTTGCTCTATTTATTATTATCATGTTATTATTGATTAATATTGCTATTGTTTGGGTGAGTAGAGATAAGAATAAGAAGAAATCAAGATAATTTTATGGTTCTTATGATGATTCAAGTCTTTAATAAATGTCTAATTCTTTATCTGAATTAAATAACAAAACATATTTAATTAGTTAGGATCTTCATTTTCATGTAAGAAGAATATACCTTGCTGGATGTAATACTTATCAAAATCCATGGTAGATTTATTAAGAAACTTTAGTAGATGGTGATCTTAATCAAGGAGACAATTAAAGATTATAAATATTATTTGAAACATTCAATTAAAAAGCATTATTTACTATATTTGAGAAATATACATTGATATTTTTCAAATTTTATTATTATCCTCTTTATGTTTGGATTCTTTAATTGATTTAAGCAAATAAATTTAATAATTTATCAAAATTATTTGTTTAATAAGAATATCTTTATAATGAATTAGATCCTGATAGAGATAAAATAAAACTTAAATTTTCATGTTCTAAAGATAAAACTTTAGCATTTATTGATAGACTTAATTTAGCTTTGAAAATAGTTGAATAGAGTAATACTTTAGAATTACCAATCTATTTAGTTTTAAGTGGTTATGGCACTTTCTCTTATCCATTTTAAATCAATATTCATGATGCTCTCATTAAAAGATTATGGTAATAATTTAGTTTTAATACTAATGAAGAAAGTGTTAATCTCTTTGAAAAATTTGTTACTGAATTTAATTATTATGCAGTAAAGATAGATTTTAGATAATCTTAATCTTCATTTACTAAAAGATTTCTTGATCTATTAAATTACACAAATTAATATAATTATGAAATCTTTCGATTACATCATGCTATCTAAGCTGATATTTGTATTCATATAATAGCAATTTAGCCATCTGCATAAAGTTAAGTATATTAACTTGGAAATGCAAATTAAAGAGAACTAGAATTTCTACTAAAATAAATACATATTATGAAGAATTTACCTTAAGAATTCACTATAAAATTATCTATAATATTCAATAATTATAATAAAGACAGAGTTGTTAATTTAGAATCATTTAATAATTTAGCCTATAATATTAATGAATAATTATAAATAATTATTAATAAGGATAAAGATGACTTAAGAAATTAAATTTAATTGGAAAAGAAAAAGATGCAATCAAAAATAAATTGTTTTAAAATAGATGGAATGAAATAATATAAACTTAAAGGAATATAAGTAATGAAAAGATTCTTTACATGGCTTTTTAGTTAAATAACTCGATATCGAGATAGTAGAGTTAATTAATAATTCCTTATTGCTGGTATATGCATAGTACTTGCAATATAATGGGTAATATATTTTAATTTATTAGAAAGTGTTTTGTAATTGCCTATCCTGTTTTATTATTTATACTATTAGATATAGATAAGGATAAAATATTTTTAGCTGAATTAATTACTTAAATTTTAATATTTCCTTTAGCATAAATGATAAGTTTAGTTATTCTATCTGCTTGGGTAAAAATTATATAAATATATTAGCTTTTAAAATCAAGAAGAAATTATGGTAAAATGTATCTTTTATTTAATTTATGTGGTTTGGCTAGTTCATTGATTGAATTTATTTTTGGATGTTATGATCTATTCAATTTCAAATCTAGTGCTGAATTTAATTTGTTTAAATTATTTCCTATTTTTTTCATTATGCTTTCATCACATTTAGTTTGTTTATAGATGAACTTTAATGAACTCAACAAAACTAAATATTTTGAAATTTGATTTATTTCTATTTATAATTATTTAAAAATAATAAATATTCTAATGATTTACATTTGTTTTTATGATGTCAATAATTATAAAGTAGTTTCTATTTATAAAATAATACTTCTTGTAAACTTATCCAAATAACTATTAATTACTAAATTAATTATTGATATATTTTAAATAAAGATTAAATTAATAAATGAATAAATACACCTTAAAGTTCAGAGATAAATAAATTGAAGAATAGTTTTAAAACGTACATCAAATTCCAACAAGATAAAAACATATAAAACTTATATCAGCATTTTTCTTAGCACTTTAAATATTCAAACTTATAGCAAGTATTTTACAGCATTAGAAAGAACAAATGTATATTTTAATCTTTTTAATTTGTGCTACATTAATATTGTGTTTTGCTAAGATTACTTCTAGCTTCTCTTCAAATATGGCTCTTTGTTTTATTAATTTATCATTTACTTTTTATACTGTTTATTATGATCCAAAAGATGAAATCACTAACTCCTATTATAGAGGAGCTAATCAAATGGTTTTCAATATTATTAACATATTATTAACTGATTTTTTAGAATCAGCTTTTATAACTATGATAATATTTGCTACTAGATCAATACATGTAATGCTTTATGGTGATAAACCAGATATCTCTTATTTTGTACTTGGATTTATTATAAATATGTCATTTCTATATATTATATATACTTATCGAAGTGCTATGCGTTCATAATATATTCTATCTCGTACAGATAAATAATGGGAGAATATTCTTAAATAAATTATTCAAGATGAACAGTTTATATTAATAAATTTTGATGAAGAAAAATTAAAGTTTTCTAAAATATTATCAAACTTTTTTAAAGAAGAAGAAAGAAATGATTAAATTGTAGATTTTTTAAGAAATTCATATATTAATTAAGAGACCTTTGAAATTTATTTATTTAATTAAATAAAATTATTTCTAACTAATTATCATGAAGTTTTTAATAAAATAATCTTATTAAAATATGAAAAATATCATTTTTCAGTCACTTATTCAATATTTTAAGGTTCAAAACCAACTATTTTGATTTAATTAGTAAAAAGTTAGTATAATAAAGAAATATAAAGTTTGATCATCAATACCTTAATCAATTTAAAACTACTAACTAATTTAATTAGAATTATAAATGGTAATTAAAATTACAGTAAAGATAAATTTCATATAATATCTACAAAACTTATATATTAATATTTCTAAGCTAAATTACATTCTAAAACATTTTCTTTCAAACAATGCAATATAAAAAATATAATTTAAGAATTAAAATATTATTTTTATCCAAATAGTCTTGTAAGATTATTAGAAAATACTGTTCACATTAAAACAATACCATGTATTTTAAAGCTTCTTTTATTAATCATTATTGAAAGTTCAAATAGTAATGTAATTTTCATAAAAACACTTAATATTAGAGGGTAAGATAATTGTCTAAAGATTCATAGTAAATTTAATATTGAAAAATTCTAAGTCAGATATCTATAATTTGAATATTTTCTTTAAGCTATTGTTAAATGTATATCAAGTAATGAAAAATGTACTATTAATTTATTATTTAGAAATTGAATTTGAATTATATTAAGAATCTTTTCTACCTTATTGTAAGCCAATGTTCTTAAAATGTTGAAATAGGAATTGATTGATTTTCTGTTTAATTTAACAATTTTCTTTATTTTCTTGTGTGATTTTAATAATTAATATGAATATGAATTATATATATTATTAAAATTAATGAAATCGTTTAAAGTTTCAAGTGGAATAATGGATATCATTAAAAATTAATCAAAAGATGTTAAATCTTCTTAAATGATAGTTGACAAAGTTAATGAGATTGTATATTTTAATATAAGATATAGCATAGTGGAATTGATGAAAATAATCTAAAATTAGTTAATTAACATCTTATGAACCATTTTCAATTAAAGCCAATTGTTAGTCCAATAGAATAACCAAATAATCCATTGTAAAAAATACGAAATCGTTCTAAAACTAAATTTTAATCATTATTACATTCTTAAATTAGTTAAGAAGTTGAGTCAGTTCAAAATTCATATTAATATACAGAACTACTTAGTGAGAAGGATAAGGAAATAAATTATTATAAGAATCATATCTAATAATTAACAGAAGAATTGTAAAAATTAACTGAATTGTTTGAAACAGTTAGAAATGAAAATTAATCTCTTAAAAATTAAGTTGATTAAAGTTAAAATTATCAATTAATCATATCTAATTAATAGAAATAGATTTTGAAATTACAATAAGATAATGTTGAATTAGAAATGATTTTGAAGAACACATTATTACAATAAGAAAGATAAAAATTTTAATCATAATCTTCAAAATAATCAATAATGATTAAAAAAAATTCATTAAATGGATAAAAATTAAAGTTATTTAATAATAATTTAAGTTTGAGTGAATAAATGAATAATTCAAATATGAGTACAAGTTTTATATCTTGTCCAGATAATTATAATTAAAAATAGAAAAGTCATAGAGTTAATGATAGAGTAAAAACTAATTAAACAGTTCCTACTCTTCCTGATTCTAAAATATATTCAAATGATCAATATTATATATAAAAATAAGGAAAAGAAAATATCAAGATGAGATATTGATAATAAATTATTTTTTTTTTGTTATCTATTAAAATTCAAATCATAAAAGTAGTTGTGATATTTGAGTAAAGTTCATAAAGTTTCTAAATTTCTAAACCTATTGGTGTTTTTAATATAATTTTTTCATTTTAAATTTACTTTAATTAAAATTGAAAATAAAAAGGGAATGGTTAAGGATTTATTATATCCTTAATTAAAATTTCCAATTTAATATCCAAATTATGTATTATAAGAAATCTATCAAACTTAACTCCTAAAATAGAATTGGTTTCCAATTAACATTTAAATTATCTAAGTAAATAATAATATAAACTTTTATAAGATGTCTTTTGTTGCATTTGGAATTTCAATTTTAAAATTTTGAAGTCCATAAAATTAATTCTATTATAATGATTCCATTAATAATAATTCTGCAATATATTGGAATTACTATTCTACTTTTTTTATAGCTTATAAATTCTTATCATGTTATTTAATTATCCCTTCAATTTCCTATTTCACAACTCCAATGGTTGTATATATTTCTTAAATCCAAGTTTGTTCTTTCTCTTATTTATAAATCTTATCTGGAATCAATTATTTAACTATATGAATAGGTAAAGATTATTTAGTAAATGTCTAATTTATTTAAATTATTTTTACAAGTTTGAAATGTTCATAATATTTAATAATTAAATAGTAAATGGAATATACACAATATTATGAAAAAGTGAGCTTATAGTTCATATTCTTAATATTATCAAATGCTTAATGACTTATTAAATTAAGTCTTACTAAATCTGATTAATAGTCTTTTTATTCATATTTTGGAGGTAAATATAAGTATTTTTTGAGTAATAATTTAGTATCACTTTTTTATCGTTCTTTAATTATAAATGATATCCTTGAGATAATACCTTCTTAATATGATTTATTAAATTAAATTTATGGAATGCAATCTTCATCATCAAGTATTCTAATATCTTAACCTTAAATTAAAAAAAATTTAAAATCTTCATAACTTTTTAATTTAATGACTTCAGCAGCCATTTAAATTAGATCAGCTACTCTTAATTCAGGACTGGTTGGTAAATATATATAAAATTCATTTAAAAACATAATCTAAATGTATAGAAGTATATATATATTACTTTAATATTTATAGTTTGATTACTAACTTTTAAACTTTTATGATGCATAGTTTATCTGATTGTATTTGAATTTCTCACAAATTTCAAGGTCTCACTAAGTGAAATATCATCTGAATTAAATGAAGAGTATTTCATTGATTATCTTAAACTTTCTCTTTCTAATAATATCTAATTAGGACAAGATGTAATTGTTTCATAGAATGAAGGTGGTAATTCTAAATATTTTAATACTTAATCTGGATTTTATTTGATAAGTGGAGAATTAAGAACAGCTTCAAGGAAATTTTCAATAATGATTTTTCTAGCTTCAATTAACTATGTTTTTTTATTGCTTGCCCATTAATTCTTACTTAAATGTGGAATTGAAATTTCATGGAATTATTTTCTTAACATTTATTCCAATTTTATTAAACTACTGTATCTGGTTAATAAAGTTAAATTTTAAGCTCCAGTAGATATCTATTTTGAATTCTATATTTACAATCATCACATAAACAGTATATGATTTAAGAAGTGACTTTCTTAATTCTGTACCCTTGGCAAATACCTATATTGGTTAGTCATCATATTATTAAACAATTTCTAATTTATTATTCTTCATTTTAATATTATTAATTAAAGATTCAAATAAATTTAGTAACTTTTATTTTTGTTCAAAATCTTAACAAATAAATGTAATGGATTATTCCTAAGAGGAGACTGTAAATAAGAATTTACAATATTAAGTTTCAGGTTTATTTTTACAATAAGATTTCTCATTAAGGTAAATATATTCATACAATTTTTCATGTTATTTAACTAAAGCATTTTGATTTCTTTAAGTTAGGATTATCATGTCATTACATATATATACTATAACTGATTTCTATTATTTTGATACAAGTACATTAATTGTTTCACTTTGAATATATCTTCTTGTAGATTCTACAATAGATACATTAATAGAATCAAAAAATAATTTTTACAATTCAAATAACATTTAATTTTTAAGAACACTTAAATACATTATTATATATTTTACTTATCCATCAAAATATCAATTTTATAATTCACTTCAATGAATTTATTTAAACTTTCTTATAATGAATCATAATCTGGATGAGATTGCCAAGTATGTTTGATCAAATCTTTAAGTAAAAGTACATATTTTGGTAATCTTTAAACTGGTTTTATCAGATAGGATTCTAGATTACCACCTTTAAATATATCAATTTCTTCAAATTATGAAATAAAATTATTTAATTATGGAATTTCTCTTCTTAAATTAGAAACAATTTCAATTGAAAAACCAGAAGTATATTCAAAGTATATTTTAAAAAATTAAACATACTTATCAAATATCTTGCCAAAACAGGTATGTTAAGTAAAATTGCTAAATCTTTCTATGATAATAAATTAAATAAAATACCTGAGATTTCAAATAAAAATTATTTATTTAATAGATATATTTGTTTCAAATTTCTGAATAATAATTTAGATTAAGTTTCTGTCAAAATTTCTTATAATGGATTGTAAAAATTGACAATAATTAATTCTAAATCTTTTAGATATGTGAATTCACTATCTACTAATTCTTGAATTACACATTTACGATATCTAGCCCATTTCTTTCTTTTTTAATATTTGATTTTGCATGAATACATTCTATAATAAGATTAGATTAAAATAATTTATTATCTTAGAATTAGATAAATGTTACATTAAACCTTCTGTTTATTCTACTAATTCACTTATATAATGATCTGCAGATTGTGACAATCTTTAACAAACTACTTGGATATCTGATAGTAATTTAGATTATTCTTCTTCTTTAAGAAATGAGTTCTGATTAAATTAAGTTATTTCAATGTTGTCCATCTAATCTGAGAGATAACTATTATTACTCTCAATACTCAAACTTAATTAATTTTGCATTTGTATAATTATTAATTAAAATAGTTTAATCTAACAAAATAATTCAAAGTTATTTAATTTAAGGTAATTTTTTAGACTCTGAACTAAGATTCCAAATTTTCTAATATTCCCCTGATTTAGTTCTATCTCTCGATTAATTGCTACTATCTTCATATTATTCTTTAATTAATTGTCTATTCACATGCTATTCAAAGAGTCTCTTATGATTTTTCCCTGGATTATTTAGTTCTATAAAATTGAACAATCCTCCATCATTAAGACTTATAGCTCTATTAATTTTTATAGATGATGCCATAGATGAAGGAGATGCAATATGTAAAAATCTTATTAAATTTAAGAATTTCTTACTAATTAAAATGTTTTTTAAGAGATCCATGTATTATTGTTGGCAAAGTGTTTGTTTAAGTTTATTTAATTTTTTATAGAATAAGATTTTCTTTGAGTTTCATTTTATCTTCTAATTGTTTAATAAGATTTGGGGCATAAGTATGACAATAATCATCAATCTAATGCAATTTTATATTTACTTCAAATACAAAAGCAATAGTTTTCTTAAAATATTATGTCTTTGTTGTATATTTATATAGTCTAGGAATAGAATTTGATAATGCTTCTTCACCAAAACTATCATTTTCACAAGCTATAGTTATTCTTTAAAGTTTTCCATCTTCATTTTCAGCATAAATCTTATATGAATTATAATTATATATTACTTCCACTTCTCCAGATATTATAAAATAAACTTTATTGGCAATTTAATTGACTGAATAAATTGTAACATTATTCATAAAATATTCTTTTTTCAATTATTTAATAAATGGTATAAATTCAATAGGCTTAACATCTGGAAATTACATTCTAAAATATTCTACCTCCTCTTTATGTTTAACAAATTAAAATCCATAAACAGATATCTAAAATTATATAGACATATAATACTTCATGAATTGAAATAAAGCTTAATGAAATAGCTGTGCAATCTGTTAGAGCAATTATTTTATATTTTGAATAGGCAGTCTTTTTATAGATTTCTGCTTAAAATAAATGATCTGGTGGTTTTATTTTCTTTACAAATTTTTATTTTTTTTAATCATTTTTTATCAAAGATAAAGTCCCTTCAAGTAATATTAATACATTTTCAATTGAGTCAGCTATTAATATAATTATAATAATACTCTAATGCTTATAAACTTATCCTTTTTTCAAATAGACAAGTTAGATATACTTAAATGCACTCTGGGTGAATGTGTCTGTTTTTAAAATCTATTTGTAAAAGCTAAAGAAGGGGAGACGATTAAGTTATTACTCGTATTACTAAGCAAACTTTGGATTGTTAAGATTTTTTAGAATCATTATAATTGTCTCATATTTGTTTATTTCTGTCATGAATATTAATGAAACTCCAGAAAGAAATTAGAAGGAATAGTAAAATATGATTTAATAATGATATAGGATAATCAAACAGTTAAGAATAAAATATTAATTCTACTTGAATACAAAAATATTTTCAAGGGTTGCACAATATGATTTTTATAAACACCTAAAATAATCTTTATAATTATATTTTGAACATAAATAAGTGTATTATTAAATGATTAATACTAATTTTTAAGAGAATGATTATCACAATATATTTTAATTAGACTAGTATTGAAAGTAAAAAGTAAATAGAAAAATAATTATTAATAGTTTATTTTATTTAAATAAAACAAAAAAAAACTAAAATTAATTAATAATCAATATTTGAAATCTGTTTATGATAATAATTCTGATTGTATTTATGTCAATTCATTTTAGCATAGTCTATAAATATATTTTAAAGCTATCTCTGTATTCATTATATCTTAATCAATTTAAATTTACACTAAAATTTAACTCAAATAATTAAGCAATCTAAAATTCAATAATTCCATTCTTTTTATTGTATACAATATACAACAATATGCAATAGTGCTTTAATAAAATATTGTTGTATCATAATACTATGTAACAAATCTTAATAAATTAAGTGTGCATTTATAAATAGCTGATATTTTGAGTTTCATCAAAGAATTATCAATAATGTTTGATCTTATTTGTTTATAGTATCTAAACTCCAAGTCACGCATAATATAATCAAAATTCTTAAAATAATTTGGCATTTCTATTTAGTATTATATAGTTTGTAAGATTTAAAATTGACATTTTGCTAACTAATCTTCAGTCATTTTTTCACCACTTATTTAGATAAGTTATGATGAACTTAAACAATATATATCCTTTTATTTAGAAGCCAAACTCAAACAACTTATCCCAATACCTAAGAGTTCTTAATTGCCTAGACTATAGGGATATTGTTAAAGAAATTTATCAAAAATTGAGATGGCTAAAAAATAAGTTTCATTTGATGTACTATCATAAGAACTCAAAACTTAACCCATCCAACATAATAAATTATTTCTTCTCAATTCACAAATTGAATGACGTTTAAGAGATTCTTAGGTCTATAAGAAATAAAATTTGTATTCATACATTAATGTGATCTAATTTGAGTGGATATGAGAAATGAAAATTATAATTTTGGAACCATTACATTTATTCATAGTAAGAATATTAGAATGGATTACAATTGATTTGATTCATAATTTCCAATTCAAAATTATCCAAACAGATCCACTCGAATTTAAAGTTATGGATATCCATGTAATTCAAAGACGGTTTTTTCTTAGGACTTGCAGGAATAGTTTTTTGAGAAATTAAAGACTTAGTCTTCAGATTATGATATGAATTTTCATTGTTTGTAATGTCAGAGAATTACATATTAATTAATTTAAATTATAAAATTACTTCATAATTATAATTTCCCTTTCTTCTTTCCATTAATTAATTCATATATTTCATCATTGTAATATATTTCTAATAATTATTTTATTGATTTCTTTTTTCTAGTTAACACAGTCAAATCAGCTCCATTTTATTAAAATAACTTAAATAATTAAGGATTTTTATATTTGATGGCTAAATGAATAGGATAGTAGCCTTTATGATTTGGACTATTGAGTATATCTTAGGATATTTCTTTTTATTTAAATAAAGATTATAGTTCACCAACATCCCCCTCATCAATCAATTAAAAAAAATACT
The DNA here is from genome assembly GCA_905182975.1 of Paramecium primaurelia. Taxonomy (NCBI): domain Eukaryota; phylum Ciliophora; class Oligohymenophorea; order Peniculida; family Parameciidae; genus Paramecium; species Paramecium primaurelia. Next base: position 102,912 of record CAJJDM010000113.1, read on the forward strand.
TTTAGAAATCACTTAATTTAGATTCTTTATATCTATCCCTTAATTCTTATAATGTTAATTCAGAGTCATGTAATCTTTAATTTACAACTTATTTAATTTATTAGCTATCTCTTAAAGTAGCTTGACTTGGTTATCGTTTAATTGCAGGAAAGTAAACTAGTTATTAGGGTTATTTAGATTTTTAATTAGTCTTTTGAAGATCTTATATGGATGGATCTACAAGATAAGTTCCATTAAAAACTTTACAGGTATTCAATTTAGATTTGAGTACAATTTTGCTAATTTAATAAATGAATTCAGTACAGATGTTCTTCTAATTGATTGAGTTCTTGATCTTCATGTGCATAATCAGGTTTCTTAAAATATAATGGAAATCCATTAGATTTAACTTTTGGTCTAAACTAAAAAGTATTAGATTATGGAAATACTTTAGATAATATTTTGCCTGCATCTCCTTCCAATTTTTAGTTCTTAGAACTAAGAGATTATTGCAGTACATTAAGTTCTTCATTCTTTAATTAACTTACATTTAATAAATTCATTGAAACAATTCTTTAATCTATATTTCCACTTTATAAATATTCTTATAAGGCTTTTTTATGTATCTAGTACATGAGATTCTCTCCAACATGTAATTTATTTTTGATTTAAGGAAGTTATGATTAGGATTATAATGATAAATTACTCATTATTGTTTATATTAATGTTTATAATGATATATTTTTTTTTTCATTTGCTTGGTACTAAACCTAAAAGGGATTTATAGTTTGTCAATTGATGAGGAAGTTCTGCAAGTAATTCCCTTTATAAGATAGGCAAACTATGAGAAAAAGGAGCAAATGGAACAAATTAAACAACATTCCTAGTCAAGACTTCCTTTTATAATTATTTCTAATCTTAATCTAAGAATTCAAGTTTTTTGAAATCAAAATCTCCTACACCAACTAAAATAACTGATATTGGAACATTGGCACCTATTTTTAATAATAATCTATTATACATTAAGCTATAATTTCTGTAGTTTAATGTAAATCATGTATTTATCCACATGTCAATATTAAAAGAACAGTATAGATCTTCTTTTTAGCATTAAATTCAGCTATTTGTTTAGAATAATTTAAAATTTCCCCTAAACATCCAGGTCCAGAGAATTATAAATTTGGCAAGGTTTATTTGTATAAATTTACTAATCCTTCTAAACCATATACTTCTGGTTTTTAAAAATCTCCTGTTAATGGGAAACTAATTATAATATTAAAATGAATACCATTATTCAGTTTCATTAACATTATAATTTGGTAAATGAGGAACAGCACCAAATCCATACATTGCTACTTTCTTATCATAATCATAATTCAATAAAATTTATGCACATGCTTTAATAGCAGTTTCATATTGATTCCCATTTTAAGTTTTAAAAGCATGTAATGAATCTGGAAAATTGGGATTACCATTCTATGCTGTATAATCTACACCTATTATTAAATTAATTTATTCTCCATCTTTTAAAAAATCCATAAATGTAGGTCTCTTAATTACCTTTTTCTCTTTCAAAATAATCTTACCTCCAGACTTATTTGCTTGATATTCTAAATTGAATTCACTTTTATTTTCATTAATTATTTCATGAATTGAAGTTTCAAAATGTCCCATATATTGATTATTTGTACCTTTTTCATGAACATCCCAACATTCAACTTTAAATTTCTCTTCCTATTTATTTCCACATAATCTTTTAAAAGATATTTAAAATGGTTTCCATTCAGGATTTAAATTATCTTTTATCATCTCTGTTTTATGAACAGGTAACCAATCTTCTCCAACTCTTTTATAGAATTTAAGGAATGGATCACTCTTTCCAAAGAAACCATCTGTACTAAATTATAAATATTTATCTTCTTACTTCATCAAATCTTTTCCTATCCAACTCAACTATAAAAATTGATTATCTTCTGGCTATTTATCAATATTTACTATCAAAGTACCAACACCCTTTCCTTTCTTATCTTTCAATTCAAATTCTTATTTCATGTCTTTTGCTCCTACAATATCTGCTACTGTTGTCTCAACTTCTCCCATCAAATAATCTTCAGATCCAGCTGATTAGTTCTTGTCCCAAACCTAAAACACTAGCTTCTGGTTTAATTCAAAGATATAATCAATGACAAAGCTCTTTTCCCAACAAGGATTCAGATTATTCTTTAAAAACTCTGTATCCCCTTCACATTTTTCTTTTTCTCCTTAAATCGTATGTATAAGTCGACAGAATGGATCACTTTTTGAGAAAGTATCCATGTCTTTCAAATTTTTGGCTTTTACAAAGATCTCTAACTTATACCTTTCTTCTGGAATACTTTTATTTTAATCCATCAATTATATTTTTTATAATAATCAAATGAATAAACTATAAACATTATTGAGATAGAAAGTTATCTAAATCAATGTAAATGATATCATTAACTTATATTATTGTATAATTCTTTAAACTATACAATAATTATCTAAAAATTCATTATTGCTTAGTTGATTCTCTTTTGAAAATGAATGCGTTAATTCGCATATTTTTAAATTAGAATTAATAAGTCAAAATAAATTTACATTATATTAATTTTTTCAAAATCAATTATTAACAATTAGAATGAGTATATTAATATAATAATAATATCTTTATTTTGTTTTCATTATTTTTTAATTGAATTCCATGATTAAGGATGAAACTCTTTTGGTAATTTAAGGAGAGGTTTTTAAAAATTAGTTTTAATAGATAAATTTTAATTATTAGCATTAGCTATACTAGAAAATTAAGATTTAATTTTAATATCTCGATCTTCTTCTTATAATTTTCCAAAGCTCCAATTTTGATCAATTTATATAACTTTAGGTTAATTATTTTTTTATAACATAGGTACTTGAAATTCATTTATTTAAGGAATAGTAATTATTGGAAATTTAGTAGAAGGAGAATACTATTCAGCAGATTTTGGAGGTTGCTATTGAACAATATTTTATTTAGGTGGTGACTTATTATATAAGAGTTTGGCTATAAGATTTGACTTTCTTTTGTTTTCTTCAATTAAAGTCTTATTTTTTAATTCAAGATAATGAATCACTTCTACCTATTCTTTTGGGGACATCAATCTAGGACTAGAGATAAGAGTAGAATTTGTATAAGCTTTGTTTAATCTTGTACTCTATTCTCTACTTGTATCAGGAATTCCTTTCTTAATTTTATTTTTTTTGTATTACATATTTTGTGAATTTATTTGGATTCATAAATTTAGTAAAAGAGTATACTATAGCAGTTGATTCAAATCTACTATCTTAAGATGTTTAATCATGATGAGTTTATTCTTTAATTTGACTGGTCTTTAAAGAATCTGATTGAAGCTAAGTATTCAGTTTATTAGTTGACTTTGATTGGGTGATTTTGGGTTTCGTCTTCATTATTTAATATAAAAATTATTGAATAAATACTTAACTAGAGTGAATCTATTATATGATAATCTATTTGAATATGATAAGTAATTACTGACCATATCAATAAGAAAAGCTAAATAGATAAATGTATTAGATTAAATAAAATAATATCATCATTATATCTATACTGAATATTTGATATTGTTTATAATAGAAAAGTAATTTAGTTATAAATAATAAAAACAAAAATCACTGACTGAATTGGATTTATTCTTCATATTAGGTAGATTTTTAACTGTTTTATGAATGAAAATGAACATAAACATAATTAGACATATGAATAGATTCACTTTTACTATATAATTTGATTTCAGTAAAAAGAGAGTTTGCAGATTCTATTTATTGAATTCCTTCACTTTCAGATTCAGTAGATGATTTACTACTATCATTTTAAATGAATTTTTGTGATTTTATTTTAGGAAAATATTATTTCTTCACTTATTTATAGAATCTCTTAAAATTTTCATCAGAACTATCAAATAATAGTCCATATAGTGAAAATAAATCTACTAATTTCATCACTCCAATTTGACTCCTTAGATTTTTCAAGAATACTTTATATTTAAATGTTTTTTGAATTGTTTTGGATATACATTTATATAAGAAATGTAATTATTAATTTTAGTTGATTAATGAAATTTCACCATAATAAACAATAAAAGCTACTATCTTATTGTATTCATAAATAGATTAAATTTCTACACTGCAATATATATGTGATTATGCACTATTCTTGATTCCTTATCTCAACTATGATATCATTTCATGATACTCTAATTTAGGAGATAGAATTAGAATTAGATCATGTGCCAAACTAAGGTATTCCTAAATAATACTGTATATTGGAACATCATTCAAAAATAGCAAATCTAAAAAAATACATAGCTTATTTTACTCACAATGGCAGTATCTAATTTAACTGTTATATCAGATTTAGTTACATAGTGTATCTTATTGTGACAATTCAAAATATCTATTCCCTTATCTAGGATTGGTCTAAAAACTTGAGTTTCTTCAACGAAATATACTTGTTGACTAGAAGAAAGATGTTTAAATAAAAAGCTTCCTGTTGGATCATGAGCAATCAATAATTTATCATTCTTAATTCTCCTATAAATTAATTCAGTGATTATATTTGGCACTAGCTACTTTACAAATTAGACTTCCTATTAAGGAGTTATCTAATAAACTATAAATAGAGTTTGAGTACTTCAAATACAAATTTTATATCATAGAGTATTCTCATAATAAATGCTGTAATTTTATCTTTCAATTTAATGATTTATTATTAATTAACATTACTTAATTTTACTAACAATCCATCACCTTAATGCATTAACATAGATTCTTTAGAATTTGTTTTTGATTCCTTTGTTTTATTATTTTATATGCTACCTCCTATTTTTAACTTGTTGAATATTCATAAACTTCAAACAATAATGACTTTTCTTAGTAATTTCTATCGTATTCACATAAAAAATCTGTGTATTCTTGACTGACTCTATTGGAGTCTTAAGCATTAAACAAACTATTTAGACTTCCATGATTCTCTAATTTCATATTTGATTAAAGAGAAGTTCCATGTGAATTTTATACACGTTCTTATTCTTTGTTTTCATTTCTTATTCCACAGAGACAGAACATATAATAATTTTATTATTTTTTAATAACAGAATATAAATGGTATAGTATAATCTTTATATGTAAAATAGAAGGAAAATAATCCTTCATTTATTTAATTAACTTAAAGCCAAAAATTAATAATGCCTTAATTTCCATAATGGATGCCTTTTAATTAATAAAAATATAATAAGATGTTGTTTTAAACTATTAAACGATTAAGTTTATACATCAAGAAGGAAAATATACAAAAGTAATCTATAAAAATAATTTTAGTCAATTACAACTATTCTAATAGAAATTTTATATTGATTAATTAATTAGGATTAAATTACTATTTTTAATCTATTTATGACAATTTTTAGTTTCCAATAGATTATAAATAAACCTATAATATAATTTATCTAATAATTTTTCAATCAAAATTAGTAGATAATAATTATTTAATGATGCACAATCTGTTTAAATAATATTTTGAGTAGTTTAACTGAGAATTGAAAATATTACATTAGAAATTTATTTGCTTAAAAGAAAACTTATGTATTTTGAATCATTATTATAATTGCATTTAAACTTCAATTACATCAAAGTTATTTGTTTTCATTACATAATCTTTTTTATTAATATTATTTTTATATAAGTACAAAAATTTAATTTCTTCAATATGAATCATTTCAAGAATTAAGAATTATAATTATTATAAACCACAAAAAAATAATTAATGTGAAGAACTCTATAAATTATATTGAATACAAATTCAAATTTAAAATAATGATTTTTTTTGATCAATATATATTTATGTTCAATTTTAACTTTTTGTATCTATATTTAAAATCTGAAATACTTTGAGCAGAATAGAGTATTATAAATAGACTAGAATCATTGGATGCAATAATTAGAATAAGAATTAATGATGTTATTAAAAAATTTTACACTCTAAAAACAAAATTTAAAATCTTTTAAATATGGGCAAGAGAATTAGAGCATAGAGAAAAGGAAAGTCTAACAGTGTCTTCAAGGCTCATCAAAACTAAAGGGTTGGTAGCCCATAATACAGACATCTTGATTATGCTGAGAGACATGGCTATGTGAGAGGTGTGATCGTAGAAATCATCCATGATCCAGGAAGAGGTGCTCCATTAGCTAAGGTGGAATTCAATGATCCATACAAATACAAGAAGGTCACCAAACTCTTCATTGCTCCTGAAGGATCATACACAGGATAATATATTTATTGCGGAGCTAAAGGTACTTTTAATTATTTATATACCCTTAATAGCTCAATTAGCCACAGGAAATGTACTTCCAATTGGTTAAATCCCTGAAGGTACAGTCGTGTGCAACTTGGAAGAACATCCAGGAGATAAAGGAGCTTTGGGAAGAGCCACTGGTTGTTATGCTACCATTATTGGTCATTCAGATGATGGCACAACTACTAGAGTCAGATTACCATCTGGTACAAGAAAAACTCTCAGTGCTCTCTGCAGAGCTACAGTAGGTATATAAGTATTCTATGAATTAGGATTGATTGCTGGTGGAGGTAGAACTGAAAAGCCTATTCTCAAGGCAGGTAGACAATTCCATAAATACAGAAGACTTAGAAAATGCTGGCCAAAAGTTAGAGGTGTAGCAATGAATCCAGTTGACCATCCTCATGGTGGTGGTAACTAATAACATATTGGTCATCCATCAACTCTTTCCAGATATGCCCCACCAGGATAAAAGGTTGGTTTGGTTGCTGCCAGAAGATCTGGTCTTCTTAGAGGTGGTGCTTAACTCAAACAAATGGACGAAGATTTAGCTGCATAATAAGCAAAAAAATGAGATTATTTATCTATAATAGTACAATAAAATATAGGATATATAATATAACTTTGTTCATCTATAATACCCACACTTAATAATAATCTATTCATAAATATATTTAAATTATTGTTATGATCATCAATTTTAGTGTATTTTTGATATAAAAATAAACATATTTTACAATATTTTGCAAATAGGATTTATAATGATGTTATGATAATTCAAATTAATATTGTATCTTTGCTCAAATAGGATCAAGCTTTTGTTTTAGCAAATGCAATATCTTTCATGAATTATATTGATGAAATTCTTAGAAGGTGAAATTAAATTATATTTTAAACAACTGATTCTGCTTGAATGCTCTTCCTTTTTAATGAAATATAATAATTGTTTCTGTTTCCATATCCTATGCTAGTAAATAAAATAATAAGTCTGGAGACTCAGCAATCATTATTCCCATATGTCAAATAAAGTAATAAGAAATACTAAATCAAATCAAATACTATAATTTATAACAATATCAAAATTAAGAACTTGTTGCATTTTATTCAACAAAATTGCATTTTTATTTTCATTGGATTAAGATCCTACTTATTAAGATATAGTTTTTAGTGCATTAATTATAAAATATAGCAATCACAAGTGAATTAAAATAAAGATTAAGTTAAGTATCTGGTATTTACAATTCAGAATTCAAATAAAATAGTGTACAAGTACTTAAATCTAATTCATATAAGAAAATTAACTTCATCATGGAAGGATTATTAATTTTGTTTTATTAAATCTACATAATGTAAATATTGATCAATCATATCCTTATCCCCCATTATAATTTAAAAATTTTTAGCAACTTTGCCCTTCTTTAATAGACAATTAAAATCACTTGCATAATTAAATCAATAGTATATTATATTATTTTTTAATTTAATAAACAAATTTATTATAGTTGACAATTTTATGTTAGTATAATTAATTATAAAGATACAAATTTGTGAATTCAAAATGTAATTGAAATTATTAAAATACATTCAATAATTATTCAGATGGTGTAAAGAGTAATATATTAAAATAGAAATAAGATTTTTAATAATCTAAAGATATCTATAAAAATATGATAAAAAGAAATAAGTAATAAAATAATAAATAATTTTTTATAAGGACTTGAAACTCCAAAAACTTTAATTAATTATCAAGAATTGAACTACTTTATATAATATGAATGTATATATATTTAGATTCAAATAAAAAAGTGTATATATTTGAATATAACACACGTTCTAAATTATATCTATATACAATTATTGATTTAATAAATTAACATCAATTAGATGATTTATCTATTAAGTACATCCAAATAATGGATATATTTTATATGAAACTATTTCAAAATTAACAACAAAAAAATAATTATTATCTATGATATAATCTGATAATATAAGCTACAGGAAATAGAAACTTTATTGATGATAATTAATAGATTAGAAATAATATTTTAAACATATAATTAGGCAATTATCAGAATATTAGAAAATTGATATTTCTATTACGTATATTTATATATTGATTTTATTTTTTCTAAATCACAATTTCTTATTTCTATATCAATTTTTAATGTTTCCACTAAATAACAATGATTCAGCTCTATTAAAATCAACTTAGTACCATAATGATAGTTCATAAAATCAATTTTCTACCCCCTTTCAATATTAAAGCCAAAATCTTGTTAGACAAAATGATTACAAAGAATTATTACCCTCTAATATAGCTGTAAAAAATTGAATAATTTAATTAGGATATTGATCATCCAGATAATATCATTACATTGTTAGAGAAAACCTTCTAAAATGGATAAATCTATATTGATTTAGGATAAAATACTTTAATTTCACTCAATCCTTTCCAAAATACCAATCATTTAAGCGATACATTAATCTAAAGTTACAAAAAGGATTTCTTAAATAAGAGTAAGAGAATTTATTAAATATCATAGGTGCTACACAATAAAATTATTTGTCTTAACCTCATATATATAAATTAGCCGAACTTGCTAAATAGGCTTGTTGGTCTAAAAATAATATTTATAATACATGTTCTATATTGACCTAAGGAATAAGTGGATCTGGTAAGACTGTTGCCTCTAAAGCTATTTTGGAATACATTGCAGCAGATTCTAAAAGTGGATTATATATATCTTCTACTCTAAATAAAGTTGAGATAGAATAAAGAATTATATCTTCAGATATTATTTTTGAGGCTTTTGGAAATGCAAAAACATAAAAAAATTCTAATTCATCTAGATTTGGAAAGGTTGTTTCAATTTAATTTGAGAAAAATGGTAAGATAAGTAGTGGGAAAATAATGACAACACTTTTTGAAAGGACTAGATTAACATAAAATAGATATATAGATAGAAATTATCATATATTTTATTATTTATTTACAGCTTATCACAAAATATAAGATTTAAGTATATATATATAAAAAAAGTAATATTTTAGAATCCTTTGCAAAATCCCAAGAGGATGTTAAATATGATATTGTTAAATTGGTTGAGGAAATATCAAAATTAGATCTTGATTCAGAATTTATGCTTTTAGGAATTTAAAATTAAATACTTATTAGTTAAGATGATCAGAACAATATAGAAGAAGAGCAAAGATAATCTAATGAAGATTTTTTAAATTTTACAAAACTTTTATTAGCTTTTGATGATCTTGATTTTAGTTTAGAAGAAATTGTAAATATATTTAAATGCATTGCTGGTCTTATTCATTTAAAAGAAGATAATTATGTAAAAGCTGAAGAATTTTTAATGATTCCAAATCTTTAATAAACCATAAATTCCAATATTGAAATGTCTCGTTTGAGTAAGAAACTTTAATCAGAGTCTATCGTAAATGGAATTATAATGGATTTCTATTATAAATTATTTAGTTGGATTTAAAATAAAATCAATATTAATCTTTCTTAAGATTATGATGTCAATAAAAAACATATATTAAATGTTTTTGATAGTTTTGGATTTGAAATTTTTGAAAATGAATATGGAATTCAATAAAATCAATTTGAATAACTTATGTTAAATTATATAAATGAAAAATTGTAGAGCTTTTATTATTTTTCGATTGCTGAAAATGCACAAAGTATATATATATATTATATTATTAGAGAAATTTTAATCTGAGAATCTAAATTTACTTAAAGTCGATTTTCAAAAAAATGATAAAGTTATATCAGTAATAGAAGATGTGATATTTACAAGTATAAAGGATTGCATTAAATTATAAAGAAGTACTTAAAATTTAAAAGATATTATAAAAAAATAAACTCAAGAAAAAAATCTTTAAGATATTTTGATTGATGAAACCTAATTGAAAAAGAAATAAGAGAAATTAACATAAAGTTAAATAACACATAAATTCTTATAAAATATTATTTGTATTAGACATACTGGAGGTGAAGTCTATTATTAACTTGATGGTTTTATTTAAAATAATAAGTATACAATAAGTTAGGATATTTAAAATATTAATAAAATGAGTTCAAATTCAATAATTAAATCATTTACTCAATAATCTTAAACTTAAACTGTGTCAGATATTACTTAAAAAGATATTAATGAAATAATTTAATAGTTTAAAAAATCTGAAACATGGTTTATTAAATGTTTCTAAACTAATTATCAATAAATGCCATAAAATTTTGATAAAATTGCTATGAAAACACAATTAAGTTAAAGTGGAATTGAGTAATGTTTTTAGCTTTTATATTAAACATATTTGTTAAGTATACCTAATGAAGAATTTTTTAATACTTATTAAATAATATATCCTAATACTAAAAATTTAGATGAATGGAAAAATGCTCTAAATTAATAATTTTAAGATTAAAACAATATTTAATTCTTGTATTTTGGATCAAATAATGTTCTGATAAAAGAATAATTAAAAAGAGATTTTGATTTTAGAAGAGATTAGATGATCTAAAACTAATAGAATTTACCTTATTTAGAAATTTAATTAAGATAATAATATGATGAATAAATTGAAATGATATTGGCAGATAATGAAAAAAAAATATAAGAATTAAATATAAAAATTGAGATTAAAGAAAAGGAAGCTAAATATTAATAATAGAGAGCAGATTATTTAGAAGCTTTGTAAAAAAAAATGATACAGATATTTGAAAAGACACAAGGATATTATACTTAATAGATGGAAGAATTAAAACAAATCAAATAAGAATGTGATAATAATATTTAAGCATTAAATTAGACTTATGAAGGTTATTCAAATTTAAAAAATTAAGAAAATGGAAAAATTTTAATTTTTGGATAAATTTAGGATAAAAGTTAATAATGATTATTTTTATTCAAATATTCATTGATTTTATCTTATTATCAATATATAATTAAAAGATTAAGTAAATATATTTGAGATTAAAATTCAAGAATTCTTATATTATCATATAATTTATTAAATAAATATCTTAAGAATCTATGCGTTGTGGATTTATTACTAAAATCAATTAGATTTAATGATTAATTATATTCCAATGCAATCATTTTATAAGTTAGCATTCCAAACACTTTCAAGTTTCCATTCTTTGGGATTAGTTAGTGATGAGGAGAAGTCATACTTGAAAGAAGTGATCATAAATTGGTCTACTCCTTAACTCAATACTTCTTAGGATTAGATGTCTGTATTAGTTCTTCAAATTATTCGGGTACTTAGAAACTAAGTCTAACATGTTTATTAGACATAGAAATTTTTGTGTTTGATTGAGGAAGAAACTGATGAAGATGAGAATATATGATTATATTAAATTACTTTCTCTTTTTATATTAAAAACATCCATCATTATATTCAATAGACAGTAACACTATTCAAAATTATATACAATAAGAATATTACAAGACAAAGTAAATAGCTATTTTTTTGTCTGTGAATAGTAAAATTGAATACAATATTGAGAGTTGAATATTGATTAGATATCTTTCTTTTCATGATACTTATATTATTAATATCAAATGTATATATATATATATAAGGAATAATTCTATAAACAAGTCACCATTTTTGACAATCTGACATAGTGATTTTATTTGCTCGATCTTTTAGTAAAAACAGTTTTTATAATATTACATTTCATGTTTCACTATAGTCAGGTTGAAATGCTACTGTGAATATAAGAATAAGTATTAATATTAGATAATTTAGTTTGTAATTTTTCAAATGATTTTTCCTAGATCTTTATAAAATTAAAAATAAATTTATTAATACCATTAGATTAATTATCAATACATAATATGTATTATTATTTAATATTTATATATAATTTTTAGGTAAATAACACGAGTAAAGTAAAGAGAAAAAAATAAAAGGAAAGCATTACTATTTATTTATGATTTTTGATTAAAATTTCTTATGCAATTATTTATATAGTTAAATAAATAAACATATAATGATTTTAATAATATATTTATAGTTATAAATATCATAAGAATTTGATAGATTTATAAGCTTCTTAATTGGGGAAGTGATTTATTTATATGATTATATAATTATACTGAAATTAAGTAAATAATAAATTATAAATTTTATAATATGTAATATAATCGATTAGGTAATACAGGTTTGCTTGTATCTTGTTTGGGATTTGGGAATATGATTAATTTTTAGCCATAGGATGAAGAGGTGAATATTGCGATAATCAAAAGAGCATTTGATGCTGGAATCAATTTTTTTGATACTGCAGAATTGTATTAATTCTTATTAGATTAATAGCTATTAACATGGTGAAGCAGAAAAGTAATTAGGTAGATCAATAAAGATATTAAATTTACCAAGAGAGAAATTAGTGATTACTACAAAAGTTTTTATTAATCAAACACCAGGAGGTAATTGAATAATTTATATTTGTATAGGATTGAATGTTAATAGAATGTGTACATTAAATAGAAAACATATTATTGAAGCAGTAAATACAAGTCTATAAAATTTATAATTGGATTATGTAGATATTGTTTTTGCACATTAATTTGATACAGACACTCCAACAGATGAAATTGTTAGAGGATTTAACTAAATAATAGAAGATGGAAAAGCTTTCTATTGGGCAACTAGTAATTGGAATCCAGCATAAATATAAGAGGCTATAAATTATGCTGATTTACATGGATTAATTAGACCAATAGCAGAATAAGGAGAATATCATATGTTGTAAAGGAAATAATTTGAATTTGATTTAGTAGGTTTGTATGAGAAATACAATTATGGTACTACAATATATAGTCCTCTTTGTGGAGGATTCTTGACAGGGAAATATTTAGAAGGAATACCAGAAGATAGTAGATGTGCTAAAGATAATGGATGGATGACTAAAGAGAGAGCTTAAAATAGATGGTTATTGAAATATAGTAAGAATAGATGAAATAGATTTATTAGTTAAGAATCCTAAGAATATAGAAGGTGTCAAGAAAATAGTTGAATTAGCTAAAGAATTAAATGTTACACCAGCCCAATTAGTTTTAGCTTGGACTATAAGAAATAAAGATATTAATGTAGCCATAACAGGAGCAAGAACTGTTGCATAATTAGAAGAATCTTTAGGAAGTGTTGAATTATTAAAGAGATTTGATGAGAAATTAGATGAGAAAATGGAAATGATTTTTGAGAATACTCCAAAACAAGATTTAAATTATAGAACTTTTTAATAAAATAAAAAGAGAAGATGAGATATATAATGATTTAGAATTAAAAATATCATAATATATGATTATTCATATTTTTTTGAACAGATTCGTTTTTTGTTTTAATTATATTATAAATGAAATCAACATTAGTTGTTTTATTGATAGTTGTGGCTTCTGCTTCTACAATTGCAGACATAACATAGAAATTATAAAATTATTCTGATCATCCTTTTGGATCTTCAATGATCAATTTAGTCAGTGTCAATATGAAAACAGGTGGATCACTCAATGAACTCAAACAACTGTTATAATAAATTAAAGATGAATTAATTGCACTTACATAATTATAAGATTAGGAAAGTGCAACATTCACTAGAAGATCATAAGTAGATTTAGCCAAACTTTAAGCCACTTTAGAATAAGCTTAATAAGATCTTGATAATTAGAGATAAGAATAAACAAGTCTCTCTAATGAATTAACTACACTTTAAACTAGAGTTAAAGAGGATTAAGCTGCATTAGATAGAAATAGTAGAGGAAGTAATGATGCTTAAGCAAGATTGGACTCTGAAAATGCAGATTTCACTACAAAATATTAAGATTATAGTGATGCCATATTAGCATGCAAAGAAGCTTAAAGATTATTATTAAATTTAAGAGGAGAAGGTGCTTCTTTAATTTAATTGACGTAATATTATTATGATTATTATTATTTTAGACAAGACACTAAATCTAATTTAATTTAGACTAAAGAGAACTTCTAAAAAATTAAAGAGATTCTTGAAGCACATACTAAAAAGAGTTCCCTTACTTTATTTTAACCAATCATTGAAGGATTAGCAGAAATGACTACTAAAGTCAATCCTGAAACTTTAAATAACGTTCTTAGTCTTGTTGCAAGATTAATTACTGCATTATAAGAAGGTTAAGATCAATTAGAATCTAATCATAAAACTTAAGTTGATAATCTTAGTAGATTAGGTGATGATTTGAGAAATGAAAAATAAACATTATAAGTCTCTTTGGCAACTGCTAATAATAGATTGAAGGAGATTTAATCAAGATTAAATGAATTAGATGGATTGATTAATATTTCAAATGCCATTGTTGAAGTTACTTAACTCAATATATAAGATGCTACCAGAATCAATGAATTAGAAGATCAAGAATATAGCAATTAAAAAGTTAGCAGGTATTATATTATAATATAGTATTAGATAAACTGAAATTGATATTGTCGACAGATTAATAGAATATATTAATCAAAAACTATCTGAATGATTTATACATAATATGCATTATATTTATTTAAATAGGATATTTTTAAGTTCTAATTAGTGTGTAAAAATAATTCTAAATATAAAAAATAATAGAAAATGTATAACTATCAATAATAAACAGGTCCAGGAAGATTAATCTTTAATAATCTAAGACCTCTAGCTGCTGTAAAATATTTGAATCAAACAAATCAAAAATCCATTATTTATCCCTTAAGAAAACCAAAACCAGTTCAAAATAATCAATCTGTTTTCAGAAATCAACCTACTAAAGGTGATTTATTTTTTGATCCCATTAATCATGATGGAGGATATCCTTTATGCACTATGTCTATGGCAGATTATAAAGAAGATGGAACATGTCCAAATTGCAATAAAAAATGTAAGAGTTAGTATCAATTTATAAGTTCCTTTAAATTAATGGTATTATGATCTCTCACTTGCAATGATTATTATGCAATTTAGAAACAATTAAAACAAAAAGGATATTATAGAATGTGTTAAATATTATGATGATGGAGAATATGAAATACTCTATACTGATTATTAGGAAGCATAAGAGACTGATCAATACTTGAATAATGATCCAATTATTGATGAATTGATTGGAGTCCAAAAAGAAATTTTACAAAGAGTTGGAAATAATCAAAATGTAATTCTAGAACAAAGTCCAGATCTTATAGAGAATTTCACCAAAATCATAGAGAGTGCCTTAAAATAATGATAGATATATATCAAAAAATCAAATAAATTAATCAAATCTCTTTCTTCTCCGAACTTCTAATTCAGAAATATCTTGCTTATGTATTTGATTTAAAGATTTATCTACTTAATCTTCATCCTCTTTCATTTAATTCCATTCGCATTTCTAATCAAAAGTCAATTTAATTTCAAATGTTTCAATATTCTGAACAATCTCTTTCTGTTTCTAAAGTGAAATATATTCATAATCTGCCACTAATCGTAAATTATATTTTAATAATTTTATAGAAAGCCAAACATATCCTTAATTACATAGTGCCAAATATTCTAATTTACTGTTCTTTATTCTCTTTCCAACTATCCTCTAAATTTCCAATTTTTACATCCTTTAAATAATTTGTCTAAATCAAAACTTATATTATCGAATTTGCTCTTCATTGAATAATGCTTGTGAATATTTATACTTACTCTAATTTTCCCATTTATCCTAAACTCTTTAAGAATTATTTAATATAAATAAAAATAGATATGCCTACATTGTTTGAATTATTATCCCCCTTTTTAATTGGTGGTATCTCAGGATGTACAGCCACAACCTTTGTCTAACCTATGGATACTGTAAAGGTACGAATTCAAGTCAGAAGTGAACTTAAAGGATAGGGATAAACTATCAATGTCAGCACAATTGAAATTATAAAAGACATCTTAAAAACAGAAGGACCCTTTGGATTTTATAAAGGGTTCATTATTATCTTATATTAATAGAATTGGAGCTGCTCTACTTAGATAAGTTACTTATGCAACTACTCGTTTGGGATTATATAGAGCAATTGATGATCATTATAAAAGAACACATGGTAGAAGCATGATATTCTGGGAAAGATGTTTAGCATCCTCATTTTCTGGATTTGTGGGATCTCTTGTTGGAAATCCAGCAGATTTATGTTTGGTTAGATTCCAAGCTGACACCCTCTTACCAGAAGCTTAAAGAAGAAATTATAAAAATGTCTTTGACGCTCTCTATAGAATAGTTAGTGAAGAAGGACTCGTAACTCTTTGGAGAGGATCATTACCAACTATCATCAGAGCAATTGCTATGAATTTAAGTAATTTAACAACTTATTTTTTTAGGTATGTTAACAACCTATGATCAAATTAAAGACATAATTGTATCACTTCATGGTAAAGGAAAGGAAGACTACATGGATAAATTATTGTATATATTTATCTATAATCTTATAGATCCTCTGCTGCTGCTGGTATAGGATGTGCAATTGCTTCTTTACCTCCTGACAATTTAAAAACAAAACTATAAAGAATGAAGAAAGATCCAACTACAGGACAATTTCCTTATAAAAACATTGGAGATTGTTTCTTGAAAGTATTAAATTCTCTTATAAATAGACTATTAAAAGAGAAGGTGTTACTGGATTATGGGTTGGATTGCCAGTCTTTTATACAAGAGTTGGACCACATGCTATGATTACTTTGTTAGTCTAAGATACATTGACTTAAATGTGGAATCCTCCAAAGAAGAAAAATTGATATTAATCTAATAATTATCAAATTAAATCACAATTCTTAACCAAACATATTTATAAATTAAAAAAAATCATTGATCATCTTTAACTATGTCATATTCTATTTCTTTATATATGTCATATTCTTCTTTTTCTTCTATACTTATGGGTTCTTCTATAGCAATTGCTTCTTTAACTATGACTTCTTCTTCTTCTATCACATCCAAATCTTTTAATTCAAGTTTATTTAATTTATTCTGAATATAAAGTAATGATGAAGAAATTACAATAAATACCACAATTCCCAATGATAACATTATTAATAATAAATTAGTCTAATTAATAATATATTTATTACTTATCCAGATCTATTATAAATATTAGCTTAAAAACTAACCCATTTTCCAAAGTCATTTGAAGCATTAAATGTAATATTTTATGTTTAAAATTCCTTGTCTTTAATTTTAATTGCCAAATATCTTGATAAATTCAAAGAGCTTAATTATGATCCAACTTACAAAATTATACCAAATGAAAATTCATCATTCTTTTTTTTAAGATGTAAAAAATCAAACAATCTTAAAAATAAATTAAAATTTACATTTAATTATTTGAAAATATCTTATATCCACCAAGTATTTTTCTTAATTTTTCCTTACTTTTACTTAACCTATCATAAACAACCAATAATTTTTATTTTTCATCTAAAGGATTTTAATAAATTAAACCAAAGAATCCTTATGTCTCTTCAGAGACTCGAATCTTTCCAGTAGCATAAAAATATCCATATTGCATATAAGCCCTAATAAATTCTATATTAATAAGTGTATCTTTTTGTAGATATTCAATTGTTATTTCTAATTCATAATGATGAAAATTTTGATTGGCCACTATAATTCTGTAAAATTCCTTTTCTTACTTTTAACCTTACTAAGCTACTATCAATGATTATGGTACTATGTTTGAGGGTATGTCTGTGAATCCTAATTCATAGAAGAAGGATATTAAATCAGATGTATAAGCATCATCCTATGGATAAGTATAAATGATAAATTCTATTAAATAATTAATAATAGAATACATGAGGAATTTGTAAGCAAAAATAACAGATAAGTATCATCATTATAAGCTATATCAAAACTAACAAAAACTTAAGCTTTATCAGCAGTGAATTCTCTAGCATTGAGTTAATTTATAACTCTCAAATTATCTGTTTAATTGTCTTCAATAGTTAGATTGAACATATAAACATATTCAGTAATAACATCCAAAATAAATAATATTTCATGTAACATTCTTATATGAGTGATTTGATTAATTACTAATGGAGAATAGAAAGGACCCATGGCAACAGGTAATGAACTTAAAAATGATGTAATATAAAATTAAGCTGAAGATGTTGTATTACATACTGAAACTACTAATTTTGTTTTAGTTTCCCAAGTATTAGCAGTGATAGATGTACATTTTATAGATTATTCAGATAAAGGTAATGGTATATAAAATTTGACCAAACCAAAATTATCAATTGCTATAATACTCTATTCTTATTAGATTAAAACATAATCATTAGTATGTTTAATTTAAGTAGTATTTGGAATAGATGTTAAATATTAATTATAATTAATATTATTTATAAGTTCTAATTCTTTTTAACAAGATTAACATTTGATTGACCATTCACTTACACTTCCATCAATATAATCATTATATCCATCTAATTTTTTAATATCTTAATCTGAATTGTTATAAGTTATAGTTTATGTTTCATTAATTATTAATGAAAGATTATATATTTTTTCAGAAGTTTTAACATTAACATAAACATCCATTAATTTTGCATAACTTGTAAATCCTTAAAAGAGTACTTTAATTATTTTTGATTAAGATGATTTAAATTACAAAATAACCGAACTATAAAGTTTTTAAGCATCAAATAATTATACTAAAAATACTTCATCCTCTTAATTTTATATAATATTAAAATCAAGATTATTTGTTTTTAAGAAGTATGTATGAAATGCAGAAATCTAAGGTTCATCCAATTTATAAACTATAATAACATCAGAATAATTAGAATCTTTTGCTTATAAAAAAAAATAATTTTGAGAAAATGCTACTTATGAATTTGTTGTGTTTGTAATAGTAAAATCATATTTTGGTAATAATTTTTCAGTATAATAAAAATTTTATTAGATTAAATTGATTATCATTATTGATTGATATTATAATGTAATAATCCTATTTCTAATAACTTATAAAACAGTATCAAATTATTATTTGAATTTAACAAATGCAATTAATTAGACTTATTAAAATCTTAATAAACCTGGATCAATAATTATTAAACCTACATTAGTTGAAATATATAGATTATAAATATTGATATTAGTTTTAACATTAAATATATTGATAGTTTTATTTGTATTAATTAGTTTTTCTAATTCAAGAGAATTAATTTCAAATACTTTTTCTAAATTACAATTATTTGATTATTTATATACTGGCAAAAATATCTAAATTAAATAAATTAATACTTAAATATTATTATTCTCTAACTCTACTAAGTATTTCTCTAAGTGTAATTTAATAGTCTAAATATTGTATATTGACTCAATAAAACAATTAGTAACAATAAATTTATTATTATATTCAATATAGAGATCTGCTCTTTTTTCCTGTTTTATAACAAAACATTCACTTGAACATATTAATCCTGTAACAACTTATAAAATAGGTTATTAAAATTTAATGCTTTATTTGTAATTGCAATTAATATCTTAGTCACTTTAATATATAATGCAATGGAATATTTGAAGAGTTAAGTCTTTCCATTAAATTATTTGTAAATATTGATTTTCAATTGCAATTCTAAAGGCACGATTAAAAATAATTGAATAAATATCCATAGTTTATGCATAAGATATTCTAAATTGTTCTTTAAATTTAATCCTTTCAAAATCATCCTCATTAGAATTCTTATTTTAAATTTTAATTGAATTTTTAAAATAATTATCAATAGATTTATTATACAAATAATAATCTACATTAGGACCAATAACAAGATTATTTAAATATAAATTATTAATACTTTTATTTAAAACAATGACAGAAGAATCTAATTCCTATCTATCATATATATCTTAACTTTCTTATTCCAATTTTTTTATATAGAATGTGAAATTACATAATGATTCTATTTCCAAAGAAGGAAATGAGGCTTAAATTTCAATAATATCTCCATAACATTAATCATCATCTATAGTTATATATGAAACTTATGGTGTTATAATAAAAATGGACTTGTTGTTTATTGCATAGGCATTATCTAAATTAATAATTCTACATACTGTTTAGACTATCGAAATAGAATAACTCTTTGGAAGATGTGATTTCAATAGTTTTATATAGATTTGATGTTAAATCATCCATTTGAGAATATATTTCTAGAAAATACTTTTTTGTATTGTTATTTTTATTTCCAACAATAACACTATATTTATCATTATGAAATATTTTAGAAAATGTCATATTCTTTTACAATTTATACATTTGTATAATTTTGTATGTTTAATCATCAAATAAATTAACTTTGAAAATATCTAATGTAATTGTTGAACCCAAAAGTATGCTATGATATCCATTTTATTCTATATAAACACTAAAAACATCAAAAATATCAGTCATTTTCCAACAATATTAATTAATGTAATTCTTAATATAACATAATCCAAGTTCTTTTGATAAAAAATATAGAGCTGAATTGTATATCAAAAAATCATATAGATTTAATGATTACAATTAATATATTTGTTTATCAATTCTTGTTGAAACAGTAACATCTTTGGATGTAATATTTATAGTATATATGTCAATTCGACTTTCATCTTAAACATAGATCATTTTATAATAATTCACAATATCATCGTTAATATAATTTATCGGTCCTGCTCTATAAATTATGATATCAATTACTAAATAGAGCCCAATTCATTTGTTTATTGAAATATTTTTTAAGTTTATTGTGAAGTTGCATTAGCCAAGAATATAATTGATTACTTTTTGATTTTATGATTGCATTCTATTAAACCCAAATTCAATCTCATACATAGAACATTATAACATATCATGTTCTATATATTTAGTCAATATTAATACTGTATCAATTATTTATTCAGTTGTGTAAAAAGGGATTGAAAAAGATTCACTAATATTGTAAAAAGATATTATCACTTTTTCATTAACCACATACATTTATATTGTCTGTCCAAGTTCTAGAATAATAATAATAAATTTAATTTTTATTACAAACTCCACTTTTAGGGTCATAGCATAAACTATATTCAGAATAATCTGATTATTATGAATTATTTAAAGTAATGTTTTTATATTTTATTTTACTCTCTAGACAATTATTGGATGATGAATATTGAAGTTACTTACCATATATGTAATTCTATAAATCTAATTTTAAAGTTTCTCCAGGAGATAAATATATTGTCTAATCCTTATACTTCTAATAGCATTAACAATATATTTCATGGAATAGAAAATAGATAATGATATACATAAAGGTTGCTTGTATAGGAACTTTTTTAAAAAATTTTAATATTATAATTACAAATAATAAAGATAATTTAATTATATATAAATTTAGTTAACTATTCATTTATAAAATTTGTAAATAAATAATAAATTCAATCATTCTTCTTTTATAGATTTTATGTATGCAACTAAATTCATTAAGATTTCTTTTGTTTACATTTTTTTTTTATTATTATCATTTAATTTAATCAATTCATTATATACCTTAATGAAATTTTGGTTAGCATAAACATCTAATAATTAAGCTTTTAATTGTTCTCTACTATCATAAATTAATTTAGCTTATTTCTTTATTAATCTAGGCCAATTTAATTCATATTTCTTACCATTATTACTTACCTTAATTGGATATTGTCTAGCAATAATATGATCTAAATTCTCATCAGGATCTTCTCGATTCCAAACAACACCATGTTTTTCTTTCATATGTTTTTTAAATTTTGGATCTACAACCAATTCTCTCATTTCAGTTATTCTATATCCAACCTTTAAATTATATAAATCCATTTTTAATGTTTTAAGTAATAATGGGAATGGTTTCTTTCTATGAACTAAATCAGTAACAAATGTTTTAAATAAGGGATTCATACTTCTTTCAGTTACTCCATATGTTCTTCTTTCTAATGATTATTCATCTACATCATATCCTTTTTCCATTATATTCATCTTCTTTTTCTCTAATTTAAATTTAATTCTATATAAAAATGTACCTATTCTAAGAATATTTGAACCATATTTTGCATATTCCAAATCTTCAATTAGTATATTTTATAATAATTATTAAATCTCTTTTCCACAAATATTCCAAATTTATTCTAAAAAATCATTAAATTCTGGATTTTCAAATACATTTAAAAATTATTAAGTATTAATATGAGTAGCTTAATGTAGATATTCAATATAAGATATTAATGCACCATTAAGTTTTAAATTAAGGAATACAGGATATTCTCTTTAACATAATGAATACAATTAATCATATCCAATAGCTCCTTTAGTAAATATACTATCTTCAATTTTTAAATGATCTAAACATGGTTTCAAACGAGGAATAGCAAACATTTTTAAAATTTCCTTTACTTATGCTTTTATTGCAATAGATTTTTTTTTTTCATGTGTTTCTTTAAAACATAAAAATAATAAAAGTTCAGGAATAACAATTTATTATTCTTTCAATAACATTAAAACAACTTTAAGTACAAATTAAGGGAATTTTTCAGATTTAACTTAATCTAAACTTTACCTTTTATTTTTTAGTTTTTCTTGAAATTCTTGAAAATTTTTAACAATTTATATAATAACTTCTTTAGATTCTGAAAAATCAATTTTATTGAATTAATTAGATATCTTATCAAATACTTCAAATTATTTTTGATTTAATTAACTAGCAAGTTCAAATTTCTTATTTAATAGTTTTATACTTTATAATATTATTTCTTCATCAGTTGTTTCAATTAAACTATCATACATCTTTTAATATAGATCAGATTTTTAATCTAAATTAGTCTTTTATAACATAGTATCTAATATTACTAAAAAGTCCTCCTTATATACAATTTCAAATGATATTGATGAAATCTTAAGAAATACAAATATAGCTGGAACTGGTCTCTATAAATATAATAATTATATAAGATTCTTCCTTATATTTTATTTTAAAGTATCTTCTCCACTTCTTAATCCATTTTTTACATTTCTTAAAATTTCTTCTGTATTATATATTGGTTCAAAGTTGATTTTATATACATCATTAAGCCATTAGAGATAATTAAAATCAATGTTTGCATAAAAGTTTTTCAATTATTAAAAGTCTTATTAATAGGACACTAACATCTAATCTTTAACACTATCAATTTCTAAGAGTTAATGAAATTAAGCAAATTTTTGATGCTATTTAACTTCTAATTTTTTCATTTATATAATCAATGCTAAAAATTAGAAAACCTTTCTTCAATTAATTGTACAAAAATTTTAATCCAATTATTATAATATTTTAAAATGAGGTTAAATTTTGTTTGTATTATATATTTTATGTAATAGATCATGCTAAGAATCCTTTACCATCTTACTATAACCAACTTGGGAGAGTAGCTCTTTGTTTCTTAACTTTAGTGCTTGTTTTTTATACAATCTATTATGTAAGTTCTGATTTCAATTAAGCAATCAATGAAGAATCAAATTTGCTGAGATCTCTATTATTATTAATTGCTTCAAGAGCATAAAATCTTTAGAAATCAAATTTATCACTAAAATTTCTTAATATAATAAAATTACCCTTCTTTCACAATTGATCCTGGATAAAGATCAATAAATCTATTTACATTTACTTCAAATTGTCTTCTTCCTTCTTCAGTTGCTAATTAAATTGATTAATTATAAATTTATACATAATTATGCCTTAAATGGTTTAGGAATGTTAGCCAACTCTTCTTTTGAATATTCTAATCCTTTATACATTACTTCATTATAGAAATATCTATCCCATGAATCAACTCTCAACATACCAAAAAATAGGAACCATTCTAATGGTAATAATTTCTATAATATTGTTCCTCTTGCTGTTGGTGTCATGTCACTCATATAATTTTGATAAACGTAATTATCCCATTCATAAATATTTTCAACACTATCAGCCAATGTACGTTCTCTTGCTTCTGCTTATAACCATTCAGGAGCAGTAGATCCTCTTACACCTCTTTCTACTTTTGAAAATCTTGCTCTTCTCTTATTGAACATAATCCAAGTATATGGATGGAATCCTTCTCTTTAAATATGTTCAAATAATGGATCTCTTCTTAATTCTCTATCTTAAAATAACAATAAATCTTCCATGGCCAATCCTCTATCTAATCCTATATTTCTCATCCATCTATATAAGAATCTAAGTTTTGTATTCCAAATCACATTACCTTGCAAATAAAGGTTCAACAAATTTGTAAATTAATCCAGTCCATCCTTATGTAAATAATTTGACTGCTGAAAGTGTCATTGCTGGTGTACGTGGTTCAGAATACCATTTTCTTGGTGATCCTATTATTCTTTCTCTTTTTAAAGCACGAATATTGACTAATTATTCATAGATGAGTTTCTCAAGTCGAACCATTGATGCAAATTAAATCTTTTATATATATATTTATTAATTATAGGATTAAGAGACACTTAATATAATTCAAAATAAATTAAAATTACAAGAAATTCAAATCCAATTACCTATATTTCAAATAACTATAGTAATAGTTAAATTTACATTAATATTAATTATTATATTTCATTAATTTAATTTTCGCAAAACCCAATGTTTTTGCCTATCTTATATTCTTTTAAGGATCATTATTAAATATTTTGTAGGTAATATACTTTATTTTTTTTAATTTTTATTTTGTAGCTTAATAAAACCCAATTTATAATCTAATTTATTCATTATTTTATTGAGATCTTCAAAACCATATGTAAATGATTTGATCCTTCTTTTCTATATTAATACATTTAATTAGAAAATCTTAAGACTCTATCTCAATAAATTATTTTAAAATTTATTCATTAATTCAAAAATAACTGGAGATCTAGGTCTTTTAAATTGCATTTATTAAAATGGACCATTCAATTATCTTATAAACACCTTCTTTAAACAATATTACAAATGCAAATTGTTTTTAACTCTATTTAAATTTTGTCCATATTCAAATAATCTTGTTTTTATAATCCTAACTAAATTTTATGCTGCTTCTCTTTTATTTATTTGTTATTTCATTGTAATTAAATATCTATTCAATCTATTTTTATATATTTTCTTTATTTTTGAACCAAAATAATCAAAAAATATAAGAAGTTGTGTTTGTTGTGACCAATACTTCAAGTATACTTAAAGTAATAATTATTCCTACTTTGTTTTTTTAACAATAATCTTACGCAATTATTCTTATTTTGCATATTCAAGTCTTTTGTTTACTGAGCTCAAACTTCTTTATAGTATGAAAAATTTGATTTCTTAGAATGAGATTATCATTTTCTTCTTTCTAATATTTTAAATCACCATAAACAATAATATAGGTGCATTTGTAGGTTGAATACTCTCACAATCAACTATACTTTCTTATTTGATGCTTAAATTTGCAAATGAAATCTTGAATCCTTCACCAATATCACTATTCTCACTTACACCTAATGAACAAACTTCATCAAAAATATTCCTCTCACAAACAACTGACTCTTTTATTCTAATCAACTCTCTAAGATTTCTTAATAATGGTTTTTGTAATGCTTCTAATAATAATTTTGCTGCAGTATCTTAATGACTATTATTTGGATTAAAATTCTCTTTGTTCTTCCTCAACATCTTGCTCTATAGAAATTTATGAGATAGATCCTTAATCTATTTATTAGCCTTGCTGAAATCAAGAGTTCGAATATTTTACAATTTCATTTTTATATTTAAATTATATAACGTTAAACATCTCTTAATTAACTAAAATCATTTTTCTCTTTTCTTACTATCTTACTAATAATATTTAGAAATATTAATCCTACCATTATCAAATAAGTATTTATTTTCAATCTAAAATATTTAAAATAAATCACAAAGAGTAATTTATCATTTCTCAACACAAGAATCAAATATTTATTTTTTAAAATATTATAGATAGTGAATATCAAAATATTCACTTGATAATATCAAATTCTTCTAAATTTTTATAGAATGAGAAGTATATTAATCCAGAATATACATCAATATAAAATTTATAAATCAAAAGAGAGTATTTATATTAAATAAATCTTAATCCATGAATAAAATATAATATCTAATAATTAACTTTATAAGAATGTCAAAAGAAATTTAGAAATATAATTAAATTAAATTGCAAATTTTATAAATTTTCATTTTTAGTAATAAAATATAAAAATTGTTTGATTGACATTAATCTTTTTTAATTCTAAGTTAATTTGAAATAATCTTAATTAACTTAATAATTTTATTTACTAATCTAAATTTAATTCACATTTGAATATGGTAAATCATTAATAATGTAAATATAATTTAATTACAATTCTAATAAATTTATTATCATT
Organism: Paramecium primaurelia; assembly: GCA_905182975.1. NCBI lineage: Eukaryota > Ciliophora > Oligohymenophorea > Peniculida > Parameciidae > Paramecium > Paramecium primaurelia. Next base: position 129,680 of record CAJJDM010000113.1, read on the forward strand.
TCTACATGCTGAAATCATATAAAAATAAAAAATATATATTTTAAATTCCAATAATTGTTATGATCTCTTAAAGATTAATTTGATATAAAATTATTTTAATACAAATAAATATTAATACAATTTTCATTAATAGTTAAATGGTTTTAAATCTTTCAAGATCTCCATATTTTTATAAATTCGTATAATTAGATCTATAATAAAATTAATTTTTACTTTCCTAAGTAAATATTGCCTAATCGAAAGGACCAAGTATTTTTAATGCTTTTCTATATTGATTTTTTTTCATTAATTCTAAATTAAATATGTTTAATTAATTTAAAGATATAAATATATCCAAAAATTCTGATTATTCTTATAAAATAAAATCAACTTATTTTTCATTTATTTTAACTAAAATTTTCATTAAACCAAAAAGTAATTTATTGAGTATTTATTTATTTGTGATGATAGTATAATCAGGTTGGATGTGATATTCACATTTAATTTTAATATTATAAGATGATTCATAATATTAAAATATTTATTTCAATTTAATTTAAATCTAACAAGATGATAGTGTATTCTCTGTTTAATGAGATAACTTATTTATCATTTGCATATATTTAATTTATATTTTACCATATTTATTTTAATCAAGTTAGGCTTTGTAAGTTAAAGCCATTTAAGATTTCAAGAATTTCGAGAAACTCTTAGAGCAAATTTAAATCCAAGCACAAAGTTATTCAATTTTTTCTGATTAAGATTTAATGAGTTTAGATTTTTAATCCATTATAATTACAAAAGTCAATTCAGTAACTTTAACTTCAGAAAGTTTTATAATAATATTTTGATTTGCAAATTTTTGATGATTTAATATGAATTCCTAATTATTAATAGAGTTTTCATTAGTATATTCTTTAGTTCTTTTGAATAAAAAATCTTCAAATTTCATAGTATTATTTATTTTGTAATTGCGTAGAAAGGCTTTTAAATTATTTTGGTTATTGTTTAAAGGGTTGAATTATGGAAATTAGGTAAAGTTAGATTATACAACCTAGAATGCTAGAGTATTTTAATCGAAAGTAAATATAGCAAATGGATTATCAAATAATAATGGGATGAACTTTTCTACAAAAAAACAATAGATATTTAATTTATACCTTTTTAATAATCCTAGATAATAAATAAGAACGACTATCGATATTATTTATTAATTCTTTAAATTACAAATATGGCCATAAACGCTATTAAAATAGCATATAAATATGTAATTAAAGATAAATCACCATTACTTAATTCAGCAATTAAGATTTTTATTATTAGGTTATTAATAATTTAAATTACAGCATATTTAAAATCAGATATTAAGATTATAATAATATGTAAGGTCATCATTACCTATCCAAAAATAAATGATTCTTAATAATCATAACTATTATTGACAGTGATTTAATAAATCATTAAGATATGATTAATAGTAAACAAATAAAAATCGATCCATTGTTTTTAAAGTTTATTAATTATGAAATGTGAAATAATTACTGCTATTCCAAGACCAAGAAATACTAAGGCATAAATAAATTATTATGCAACACTGGAAATAATTGTTCTAATTACACAAATTACCAGACTAATAATACTGATACCTTTGAAAACTGGTAATGTGAAGCCTTTTCGAGTTTCTTAGTATTTTAATTCTAGATCTTGAGAATTGAATGTGAGAGTGAAAGAGTTCATTCAATTTAATTATATTTTAATCAATTTTTTTAAAGCATATATAATTATTCAATCTTATTTAAGTATTACAAGTGTTTCATTTAAATTTCTTCAATATCACTGTCATATTTTTTCAAACTAATCTTTGAATGGTCAGCAGAATAACTGAAATATGTTATGATTTATACATTTTCTTGGTTGATATTTATTATTTCTGTTAATTAAAATTTTAAGTTCTATCTACTATTTTATTTTTAATGGGAGGTAACTTATAATAATAGGAATTTTTGATAGGAGATTTGGAATTTAAGTTAATAATTTTTTAAGGACTTTTATTGTTTGATTAATCTTATTACTTAATAGTAATAAAAAGAATACCAGAATATAGCTATTTTATTTAACATCAGGGGATTGATTAATCCCATATTTTGAGATGTATGACATTTTGCCTTTAAATCGATCCTGAAAACTTATCATTGGAATATTTTATATTTATTAATAATTATATCAGGAACATTTATAATCAGTTGTTAAAGCTGCGTTATAATTACATTATGCTCCTTATTCAATTGATAATTTGCATTAAACTTCAGTTTTATCAACACATTTACCAGGACCATAACTAAAATAATAATTGATTCTAGTAGTCGCTGAAGTTATTGGTGTTGTTATAGGATCCGTTTTACATGTTTTTGTAGCAGTTGTACAAGTGATAGTTGTAGTTACTTATATAACAACTTAAGTTGCTGTTGCAGCACTTTCATCAAATTAATATAATTTGATATCTTTTTCAACAACAACTAAATTTGTGTCAGTCCAAGTCCATTCTAAATAGAAATCTGTAAATCCAGTATCTAAATTAATTGCATTAGCTGTAGCAACAGAAGTTGTTGGTCTCAATGCTATTATGTCAGAAAGAGCATTTCTAATTCCAAATTATTCAGCAGCATAAGAATAAACTTACATATATCCATTTACAGTGTATGTATAATCAACCCAATCAATTCTAACTGTGTGTAATTATCCATTAATCTTTAATTCTCTTCTAGAATATGGACATGATGCAAAATTGAGGAAATAATAATTTGTTTGATAATAAGCAGGTGAAAATTTAGCAATTCTAAATAAGGCTATCTCAGCAACTTACCATATTTTAGGTAGAATTGCTCTTCTCATTGTATAATCAAAACCTACTTAATCCTATCATTAATTTTATTTATAATACTCTTATTAATTGTAATGCTTAATATGCAGTTCTTTCTAAATAGAATGGATGAGAATTTGTAGTTTCAATTAATACTTAATAAAATAATATGTATCTGTCTAATATTGCTTCCAACTCTGTTTATAATGTTGCTGCAGTTTGACTTGCTTCAGGAGATTTCCATGGATTTATTGTGTATAATGCAAACATATTTGCTTCAGTAGCAGCCAATGCTCCAACAAGTGTAGTTGTAGTACCAGTTGTTTAAAGAGCTGATCCATCTGTGGTTTTAGAGAACCGAACAAAAGCAAAATTCAATTTACCATCTCCTTTATCAACACAAACATTGTCATATTGTAAACTAAACTATTCTAATGAGTCACATTTAGATGATAGAGCTCCTGTTGGAATACCACTTCCTGAAGGCCCAGACCTACAAGCTGCTACTTCATTTACCATATAACAAGGTAGATTAACACAATCGGTTCCATCATGTCTACAATATCCTGAAGCATTGCAAAGAGCTGCATCTGCATTATAGGTTGTACAAACTTCTGTTCCCACATAAACAGAACTTACTACTGCCAAAAGAACAAAAAAATAAATCATTTATTATTTATTTATTTATATCACGTCATTTGACATATATATGATGAACTCTAACATTTAAATCTTTATTTTTCATAAAATCATAACATTTTCTTCAATTTTTCAAAACTTTTACTAATAAGATGACTAAATGTTTTAGCTAAATGTATGCTAGAATATTAAATAAAAAGTAAATACAATAATATTCCTCATAATTATTCTCATAATCTCTAAAATTTTAGATTATGAGAATAAATTCAAATATTATCTCTAATTCATAGATTCCTGATATTCTATAATTATTAAAAAAAGAATTCTGATTTCATCAGTATTAACATTCAATACTATATATTTTAATTAAATATCTATCAAATAATAATTATAACCAAATCATTTAAGTTCCAAAAAAATAAAGAAAAATAGATTAATTTCAATCTAATTATAAGATAAATAAACCTGTTAATCTATTCGTAATCTTTCTATAAAGATCCTCATTAATTTCAAAACTTAACTAGATATTTGCAAAGAAGTACATCCAATCTATTCTCATTTATAATATTTAATCCAGTATTTATTTATAATGAACTACTAAATTTAAATATTCTTTTATTATTATAGAATACACTCAATGGTTTGACTAATAAAAATCTGCATATTAAATAAATTTATTCTGTAATATGGAAATACTCTATCCTATTTTAGATCAATATTTTTTCTATTTCTATTTGATTAACTTAATAATTTGTTCAATCCTAATAGATTTATTTTAATTTCTTCGCATGATTATTCTTATAATAAGCAATACAAAATTCATCTCTTTAAATATGTCATCATCATATATATTAAAAAGATAATCAAATTATTTTTTTGAATATAATATTTACATAATATTATAATTATGCAAATACAAAGATTGTAATTTCAATTACACTTCTTGTTAATTTTTTTTACTTATGGTTAAGAGAATCAGTCAATCTTTTGTAATGACAATTAAATCACTTTTTACAAATTTGCTTAATATCCTGCTTTTTTTAATGAGACTACAAAAGAATATTAAATAAAAGAAAATGTTGATTTTTTAGAAATTATATAAATATCTGAGGTTCATTAATTGAATAATAACTACACTCTAATTCATATTCATGCGACAGGAGATGAAATTTTGAAAGTTTTTAACAATCAAAATTAATATTATTTAGAAAGATCTCAAATATAGTTGCATTTTAATTAAAATAATTTTCATACATCTAATTTGATATCTTTTTAAAGCAACTTTTAATTGCCTTTATGCAACCAATTCCATTCCATTTATCAAAAATATTTCTAATTTTTAATTATTTGTGAGTAGGAAAATATATTTATAATTTATATTCTTGAATTTTAGAATTAAAATTACACAATTAAGACTATTTCTTTAAATAAAACTAATAATGAATGTTAATTATCCATAAATTAATAAAATAATGAAAAATAAATATATATTTCATTCATAAATTGTTTAAATTGGATTATTTATGTAATAGATTTTAAAGAAATACAAGAGCTTGTAAAATCTAATAAATTTTTTTAAGATTAGATTTTAAGAACCTTTTATATTCGATATTCAGATCCTTATCTTATATTTGATCATCAAATTTATACAATTACAAAAGATTTAAAACTACATAAAATATATGAAGATTTTGATAGAAAAATATTAACATGTTCTAAGATGCTTGAAAATCTAATTATAATTGTAGAACAATAAAATAATGAAGAAATATTTGATTATAAAAATAGTTTTCATATTTTGATTACTAGAAAAGAAAAGCCTAAAGAAATCTTTGAACTTAATAATAAAATAATACTTCATTATGAAAACTATATAGAACATTTGGAAACATCAACTCTTTCATTTAAACTCTATTTAAAAATAGATAAGCTAATTATTGTTAATTTCTAGAATAAATTTTTTTTTGGATTAAATTCCACAAAAATCTTTTTTTTCTAATAGAATTCTTACTCACCTTATTTTAATTGTAATTAATATAAAAATTAGAATAACATAAGTTTTTTAACTAGTAATCTTTATTATTATGATGAAATTACTTTTGTTACAATTTTAAAGAATATTTCAGATCCTTTTGAAATATTTCAAAATTATTCATTTGTTGAAAAATTAATTAAGTAAGATTTCTCAATCACTTTTGATAAATAGAAGATTCTTAATGGAGTTATTCCAAATATTACTCCTTTAAATAATGCAGAATTGCAATGCAATAATAAGTTAGAGAAGATAACTTGTATTAGTTAATATATAAAATCTACATAATGGTTTTTAATTAAAAAATTTATGGATGGATCTTATGGAATTCTTTTTCAATAACGAAAAAACTTATATTTTATAGAATGCAAACATTAAAAACTTACTTTTCTAGGAACTTTCTAAAATTTTTAATAAAGTAATATATTTTCTTATTAAAACTATATTATATTGATTTAAAATAATAAAACTAAAATTTTAGCAATTGAAGTGTCAATTTCTCTTGAATACATGATACTGGAATTTGAAGAATAAATTTTAGATGTATAAGTCTTTAATTATTAATTGATTGTCATTTTAGAATCTTGTTAGATATTTTCTCTTTAGTCGCCCTTAAAAATGGTGGAATTAAAAATTAAAGTAATAAATAATATATATATTTATTAGAAATTTTAGATTTCGCAAATTAATTGCAGAAACATGCATTATTTAAATGATTAAGTATCATTCTTCTATAATTAAAGCACTTTAATGGTTTTTGAAAATTTTGTTACAACAACAATTTTACTTAATAATCTATAGATAAATAATATTAATAAAATTTATTTAACCTAAAATATTTATTTAATAGAAGAACAATAGCAAGATATTATAACTCTATCCAAATAGGTCTATTTTAATTATTAATTTATAAAATTATAAGAATATCAAAAATTACATTTTGAATATTCATATCCATTAAATTATATACTAAATAGTAATTTTTTGGTAGTTGCTGCTTAAGCAGATGATACTTGTGTATTATTAGTTTATTCTTTGTAAACTAAAAAATAAAATAGTTTAATTTAAATTATTGATGTTGATTACTTTTCTTTTCACTTTATTGACAATGATCGTTTAGTTTACATTTATTAAAATTAGATTTATCAATAGAATATTGGTGAAATAAAATTGTATTGTTCAACTCAGTATTTTTTTGAATTCAACAAAAATCTTTAACTTAAAATTCGAGTAGAGTTGAAATCAAACATTCTTTAAACAAGAATTTAGACTTTAAACATTTCATTAATAAATTGTATTGAAAATTTAATTGCTTTAAACACAACTAAAATATAATTGAAGGAAGAAGATGCAAATAAAATAATATTAATAGACCCTAGAAAATATATCTCTGGGCCTCTTAATAAAATATCATCTTAAAATGATTCTATTATTTTACCAATTTAAATTATAAATAACATTGATTTTGCTGAATGCACATTTTTTGTTAATTCTATTTGCATCAATACTTAAGAAAATTACGTTATATTAAATATTTTAGAGAATAAAAAAAGAATCAATGTATCTTAAATATAAGATATTAGTTTTCATAAATAAAATGACTTATACTATCTTGTTCAATATTAATAATAACCAATTAAAATCAAAATTTATAATTTAGTTTCAGAATTATAATCATCTTTGAGCTTATTCTACAATTGTAATAGTAAAAAACACATTCATATTATTGATGATATACTTATTTTTATTTGTAATTATGAAATGACTTTGTACATGATAAATCAAAATTCAATATAATATATTGGTAAACTTGAAATATTAATATTGGACATTTAAATATTAAAAGTCAAAAATAAAAAAAATTCATTTGTTCTATATCATTTTGAACTTAAGGCAGAATTCCTTACTTATATTACAATTTAAGATGATTAAATAATTTCAAAAAGTTTTTCATTACTATAAGGAATTAGTAATTAAATCATTTACTTTTAATATTAAATTCATCTTTTGGAAATTGAATATAATTTAAACAAAAGTGATAATTATAAGGTATTAAATAATAATTAATCTAGTAAATTTAATTAAAATTAATAATCTAATCTTCCAGTCTATTTGGATATTTATATTTGGCTTTTTTAGATTTTAGCTAACTACAATTAGAATTAATATCACAATTAGGAATAATTAGATATTCATAAGGTATTGCTCCTTCAAGAATAATAACTCTTACAACAGACATTTTGATCTTCATAAAAAACAATAATTATCCAGTGATGGATTTAATTATATATAATATATCAAGAATTCAAGAATTTAATTTTCTTGATTAGATTTATCAAATGTCATCTGAGAAATTCTAATTATCTATATACAATTAATCTATAGCATTTTTAACTTTGCCTTCACAATAAAAGCATTAAGTTTTAAAGTTTTCATCTTATGAATTAAATTTAACTACTATAGATTCTTATAGTAATATAACTCTAAATTTTGAAAATATGATATCAAATTTAGATCTTGGAGTAGAATTTTCAAAATAATCTTAAGGTTTTTAAATAAAATGTGTTATGTTATTAATATTTATAAATACAATCTTACTTTTCATTTGGTTATTATTATTTTAAAAAATGAAAGTCATGAAAAAGAGGATAAGTAAAAGTAATTTTAGAGGTTAAGTTGAAATAGAAATATGATTTTAAATTTTTATTATTTATGTAGGAATATTGAATAATATTAAATAAAAAAATAAAATTTAACATTAAAATAAAGTTCTGTTAAAAGAAATAAAAATAAATAATTTTAAGTATTTCAATGTCATACTACAAACCATTTTATCAAAGTGCTTATGATCGCACAGCTCCAGTTTATCCACCAAGTTAATATACTCCTGCTTATTATGGTCCTTACGATCGCCCACACTCATATTAATCAAGAGCTCCAATGAGAGGTGAATAATGGTCAGAATATATTCCTGTGGAGTAGAGATACACAGATTATGTACCAGAGACAAAGATTGAATATAGACCTGTAGAGAAATAATACACAGATTATATTGAAGGTTTAAAACANACAATTTAAGATGATTAAATAATTTCAAAAAGTTTTTCATTACTATAAGGAATTAGTAATTAAATCATTTACTTTTAATATTAAATTCATCTTTTGGAAATTGAATATAATTTAAACAAAAGTGATAATTATAAGGTATTAAATAATAATTAATCTAGTAAATTTAATTAAAATTAATAATCTAATCTTCCAGTCTATTTGGATATTTATATTTGGCTTTTTTAGATTTTAGCTAACTACAATTAGAATTAATATCACAATTAGGAATAATTAGATATTCATAAGGTATTGCTCCTTCAAGAATAATAACTCTTACAACAGACATTTTGATCTTCATAAAAAACAATAATTATCCAGTGATGGATTTAATTATATATAATATATCAAGAATTCAAGAATTTAATTTTCTTGATTAGATTTATCAAATGTCATCTGAGAAATTCTAATTATCTATATACAATTAATCTATAGCATTTTTAACTTTGCCTTCACAATAAAAGCATTAAGTTTTAAAGTTTTCATCTTATGAATTAAATTTAACTACTATAGATTCTTATAGTAATATAACTCTAAATTTTGAAAATATGATATCAAATTTAGATCTTGGAGTAGAATTTTCAAAATAATCTTAAGGTTTTTAAATAAAATGTGTTATGTTATTAATATTTATAAATACAATCTTACTTTTCATTTGGTTATTATTATTTTAAAAAATGAAAGTCATGAAAAAGAGGATAAGTAAAAGTAATTTTAGAGGTTAAGTTGAAATAGAAATATGATTTTAAATTTTTATTATTTATGTAGGAATATTGAATAATATTAAATAAAAAAATAAAATTTAACATTAAAATAAAGTTCTGTTAAAAGAAATAAAAATAAATAATTTTAAGTATTTCAATGTCATACTACAAACCATTTTATCAAAGTGCTTATGATCGCACAGCTCCAGTTTATCCACCAAGTTAATATACTCCTGCTTATTATGGTCCTTACGATCGCCCACACTCATATTAATCAAGAGCTCCAATGAGAGGTGAATAATGGTCAGAATATATTCCTGTGGAGTAGAGATACACAGATTATGTACCAGAGACAAAGATTGAATATAGACCTGTAGAGAAATAATACACAGATTATATTGAAGGTTTAAAACATAAATTTATAATGTTTAGTTAAACATGAGACAGATTATGTACCAGTTCCTAGATTAGAAAAAAGAGTGGAATATATTCCAGTTGACAGATATGATGAACATGTGGATTATGTTCCAGTATAGAATAGCCATGTAGTGAGAGGACCTTAAAGTAGAGTTGGTTATGGAAGTTAATCATAATATTTACCACCACCTCCACCTGCCCCAACATCTTATTCAAATTATAGATATAGTCCTAGTAGAGTTAGTGGATATCGTCCAGCTACTGGTTACGGCTACAGATACCTTTGATTAATATATTAATTTAGTAATCCGTTTTCGTTAATTTTTTAATAATGTACAAATTCATCGCTTTAGCCTTGATTGTTTCATGTGTAATGGGTGTTCAGAAGGATACAAAGACATTGTTAGCTGAAATTGATGCTGACAACTTTGGAAATACAATTCTATCAACAGTTTAAATGTATTTACAAGCAAAAGGAAATGCAGAAGAAATTTTAGTGTTGTTAAATTAGGTTTTAGCTGGTTTAGTTGATGATTAAAATAAACATGATAATGTTATTAGAGTTGATAGAGCTGCTTGCACTCGTATAGTCACAGATTTAGAAAACTCAATTGCTTATCATTAAGCTTAAGTAGCTGCTAATGCTTAAATGAGAGAAGATAACGAAAAAGCTTTAGCAGAAGCTGAAAATGATGTAAGATAAACAATTTAAGTAAAAATATGCATAATAAATAATTAATTAGGATATTGAAAGTAATGAAAGAACATTTGCTCAAGAAGAGGCTAACAGAAATAAGGCTCATGAAACATGGGTTAGAAAGAATGGAGAGCATGATGATGCTATTGCTGCTGTTGATGAAGCAACTAAATTAGTCTAACATCTTTCTCTTGGTGCTACTTTTGCTGAACTCAAACCTAAATTTGAAGCTGTTTAAAAGAGATTGATTGAAAATGAAAGTCATGGTGCTTTATTCTAACCAATTGTTACAGCTTTGACTGAATTAGCTACTAAAGTTGATCAAAAAGCTATTTAAAGAATTCTCTAATTGCTTTCATAACTCAGATAACAATTAGTTGAAGCAAGATCAGTTTTAGAAGTAATTATAATATATTATATATATATAGGATACTGAAAATAGATAAGCTTAAAGATGGGCTGAATTCTCTACTCATTTGAGCAATGAACACAATAGATTGGTTGATAGAAAGAATTAATTGGAATAATCAATCCAAACTTTCAAGACCAATATTGATACTGCCACTCATTTCTTCGAAGTCCATTAAGTAATTATAATTATTTATATCTATACTAGTTGGAATTAGAATAAGCTCAAGAAACTCTTGATGCTGAACATGAATGGTGTGCTCTCTAAGAAAACACTTATGATACTTAAACCACAGAAAGATAAAGATAATAAGAAATTGTTGAAAGAATCTTAGAGCATTTAACTGAAAAATTAACTGCAACATCCTAATATCTTGGTGGCAGATTCTGAGATTTAATCATAAATATTAAACATTAATAAGGGACAACATTATTAAACATTTATATAATTATTATACAATGTACTATATGTATAAAATATTGTTCATTGACCAATTAAGGCTGATGCTGTCTTTGAAACACTAAACATTTATTATTATTGCTTACTATTTCCAATTTGATGGCAATTTTTATGTTCTTCTGTAATATCTACTTAATCTATGAATTCTGCTCTCAACCAAAATTAATCTGAATTTGCTTGTAATATCACCTCTATTCTTTTCTAAATGTTTTCTAATTTGAACAGCCTTCTTAATTAAAGCATATAAGTCTTCTGGAATCTTTGGAGCACAACCTTTAGGTTATTCTACCTATTAATACCTCTCTTTTTTAAGATTCTCAATATCTTTTATCCAGTTAAGAATCTTGTTTATGGAATTCCTTATTGATCTCTTAAATAAACACCAATTTATGATCCATTCAAACCTCAAATTACAATTTTTTCTTTACCCTTCTTTGCCAAATTCACTATTTGATCAACAATTGACTTTGATGATAGAGTCAACCATTTTGGAGCTTTTCTTTTGTATGGAAGGGCCGATCCAGAGATACCCTTTCCCTTTCCCTTGGCTTACATGCGTCCCATTATTAATTTAAAGATTTAATTTTATTTTAAATTTTATCCATTAAATGATTAAAATTCACTCATGTTTGTAGAATACCTTTGGCTTCTCAATTGAGTTGCTTTTCTATTTATGAATGCATACATTCCATGATGCCATAATGAGGGTTCAAAATTATTATCATCATCAATAAAGAAGAATTTCTTGTCTAATTCTGGAACGTCAAACTTATTCTCCCAAATTGGTGCTCCATCAAGTATCTTTCCAATCTCTCCTTGTATATTTCTTTAATAAATAGATCCTGCTGCTATTCTAATTTGAATTATGATAAAATTACCTTGATCCCAAAAATACTGCACCAACAATTCCTGCCTTAAAATATATTGCCAACTTTTTAGCAACTGGAATACGATTGACTGCCTCTAAACTCAAATATGTTGAAATTAAAGTTGCCTTATTCTAAAAGCTTCCCACTCCATTCACCAATGATACCACTTTATTTTATGTCTCTGTTGGTACAAGAGATGTGTGAGTCCACCAAGTTTTATTATTTTAGGATAGACTGATGTACATTAATTTATTTAATATATAATCTCAAACCTATTAGTAATAATTCATTTATTATTGTTTGTTAATATGCAATAATCAATTATAATTAATTCAAATGTTACACCATTTTTAAACATCTGAATCTGCGCTTTTGTATACAATTATTAATATTATATTTAATGGATCATATAGGTCTTTTACCTAAAGCAGAGAGTGCAGTAGTTGTTGATAGTGAAATCGAAGGGACAACAAAAATAACGTATATAGAACCGATAAGATTATAAAAGAGGAGAATAGTACTTGGAGTGTTTCTTTCCGTCATCACAAGCTTTTTGTTTACTTTAGCTTGTAGTTGGTCAAAGAAACTTGTTAGAAAGTTTTTCTTTAAAGAATCATAATTAGAAAAGGCAACCCATATGTGGATTACAAATAATGATAATTCAAATAACATTTCAAAGTTAGTAAAAAAGCAAAATCAAGTTTATTTTATCAATCGAAAACTAAAGTACATATATGATAGTGCAATGAATACATTTAAAGCTCTTGAATATGATTTGAAGACCAAAAGAGAATTATTATAAGCCAGAGGAATATCATGTAAATATATGATTAATTAAATTAGAACCTTTGTAATATCAAGAAGAGTTCGGGAAATGCTTAATTGATATTCCAAAGCCTAATTTGTTTGTATATTTGGTTAAAGAATTAACAGCCCCATTTTATATTTTGTAATATTTATCATGTTTTTTATGGGTATTAGAAGGTAATAATTGAATAAATAAAATAGATTTGGCAATATTATCAATAATAATGATATCTGTATCATTGATATTTACAACAATAAACTTTTTGCTTCTATAGAATTCAGCAAAGAAATTGAGAGAAATGGCAAAGAGTTTAGCTTAAGTATAAGTGTATAGAGGAGAGGATGTATTTAATAAACTAGGAATTTAATTTAAAAAGATTGATAGTTAAGATTTAGTTCCAGGAGATGTGATTGCAATTGAAAATAAAATGACATTACCTTGTGATTGTGTTCTAGTATCTGGAGATTTATTAATGAATGAAGCTTCTTTGACAGGGGAATCAATTCCTATACCTAAGATTCCAGTAGAAGATTTAGATTAGCCAATTTCATTTATGACTGATAAAAGACATTGTTTATATGAAGGAACTAAAGTTTTACTTGCAAGACCTGCTTATTAATATGTTATAGCAATAGTTGGTAGAACAGGATTTAGTTCATTTAAAGGATAGATTTTTAGAAGTGTATTATATCCAAAAGTTTAACCTTTTCCATTTTATAGTTAAGGAATAAAATATTTAATTTGTTTGGCCATATATGTTTTAGTTGTTTATTTTGCATTGCTACCAAGATTTATTTCAGTTGGATTTAGTTTTATGATAATATTTTTAAGATTTTGGGATGCTTTGACTTGGATAGTACCTCCAGCTTTACCAATTTTTGTTTCTATGTGTTAGACTTATTCTTTAGTTAGATTAAGATAGAAAGGTATTTTTGGAATTGATCCTAATAAATCACTTGTAGCTGGTAAGATTAATACAGTTTGTTTTGATAAAACAGGAACATTGACAACAATAGGTATTGATATGTTTGGATATTAATTAAGAAATTAAACTAAATTTGGAAAATTTATACCAAAAAATTAAGTGAATTATAAAAATAGTTTAGAATTTAAATTATTTGCTACTTGTCATGGAACTTATGAAATAGAAGGTGATTTAATGGGTGATAGTCTAGATGTTGAATTATTTAAATTTACAGATTTTAAAATTGAAAAAAACCCTCCTCAAAACATAAAATCTAGAGTTGTAAATAGAGAAGGTATTGTATTGGATGTACTTAAACTTTATGAATTTGAATCAGCTTTATAAAGGATGAGTGTAATAGTAAAAGACAAAGATGATTATTATGTTTTTGTTAAAGGTTCACCTGAAAAGATGGCTGAATTATCTATTTAAAATACTATACCAGTAGATTTTAAAAAGACTCTTAATTTATTGACAATGAAAGGATTAAGAATATTAGGATTTGGATACAGAAAAATAACTTAGGAAGAAAGTGAAAGATTAATGAATGCTAGTAGATAAGAATGTGAATAAGATATTTAATTTTTTGGATTATTAGCAATGGAAAATAAATTAAAACATGATACTTCATAAGTTATTAATTTATTAAACAATGCATATATTGATCTAAAAATCATTTCAGGAGACAATCCTTTAACTACTGTATAATGTGCTAGGGAATGTGGAATAATTCCTAATGATAAACCAGTCTTATTATTAGATTATAATGAAAAAGAAGTATTTATATTATTTATTTAATTAGTAATAATTGTCCTTAGATGAAATATGTGTATTTGAAGACAATCAAAATTTAAATCAATAAAAATAAAATAGTGAAATTGAAGTGCTTATTGATGATGTTTAAGATATAAATGAATAAACATTAGATCATTAACAAATAATGAATAAATTGATTCAACATTTATTGACTGCTTAAAATATCAAAAGGTCAATTATCACTGAAAATGATAGTCTTAATGCAAGTCATTGTTTTGCAATGAGTGGTAAAGCATTTGATTATTTTTGGGGTCAATAACCAAATGAAGAAACCAAAAAACATAATAAATAATCCTTTGCTGGATTTGAATAACCTATAGATAATGTGGAATAAATAAAAATATAAGGATTAACTGAAGAAGAACTTCATATTAAATTATTTGCATCAATCTGTTTAAATGCAAAAGTTTTTGCAAGAATGAGACCAGAATAAAAATCTATGGTCATAGAAAAACTTTAAGAACTAAAAAAAATGGTTTTAATGATAGGAGATGGAGCTAATGATTGTGCAGCTATTAAATAAGCAAATGTTGGTGTTTCATTTGCTTAAAGTGATGCTGCATATTCAGCTCCTTATTCTAGTGCAGATGATAGTATTGATTGTGTTCGATAAGTACTTTTAGATGGAAGATGTGCACTTTAAAATGCACTAGAAGTATTTTAATATTATGTTGGAGCCAGTGTAATAAAATACATAGCAGCTATGATAACAATGGCTTTTGGATAAAATTTTGGAGATTTACAATATATTGTTATCAATTATGTTGGTTCTTTGCCTTATCTTAAATCAATTTCACTTTCAAAACCTTCTATTACATTGACTAAAGATCTTCCAAATGAAAGTATGATGGCACTTTCAAATGTAGCTGTCTTAAGTTTCTAAATATTTGTAGCTTCATTTGGTTTAGTGATTAATTTTCTTTATTGGAATAGTTTAGAATGGGAGAATGAACCAGGAGTAGTGGATGGGAAATTTTCAAAAGAAGGAACATTATAAACAACTCAATTTAAAAGTTTATAAATTTATTTCATCATGGCTGTTATTGCTATTTATACTTCAAGACCATTTAAGTAAAAAATCTTTACTCATAAAATTATGTTAATATTTATATGCATAAGTTTATTCTTTACTTTATGGATCTTCTTCACTTTTTAAGAATGGCAATTTAAAGTATTAAAACTTTATGATACAAATTCATATCATGGTAGATCATATAATTTTATGCAATTTATTTTGACAATTATAGTAGGATTAGTAATGTTATTAGGTGATGAATATTTCATTAGAAAAATGTTTCCTACAAATCAAAAGAAAACTAAAAAATCTAGAGTTAAACCAAGTATGTCAAATCATATTTCTTGAAAATATTAAAAAATAAAGAACAAAATTCATTTTTTAGTTAAATCATCAATCTTATTACGCAATTTTACATTTTACATAGTTAAATCTTTTATCATTTTTTGAGTTTCTACATCCTTAGTCAAAGTCTTAAAGAATTCATCTCTCTCTCTCTTTAAAACTTTTATCTCCTCTTCCAACTTCTTTACTTTTTCATCTATTTAACCTGGTTTTGCTTATACTTTCTCTTATTATTATTATTATTATTATTATTATTATTATTATTACTAAGGTAATTCATATTTGCTTCTATTGACTTTCTAAAATCATATTAATTATATACTTCTGCTATTAATTCTTTAATCATTTACTCATTACGACTATTTTCTTCTTTACAATACTTCAATTCCTATCTTAATTTTCTTGTCTCCTCATCATCTGCTGGTTTATATACTATCTTTGTTTCTTATTAAGGCTAATTTTTTTTCAATTTTTCTAATTCAGTTTTCAATGCGAATATGTACTTGTCATCATTGTCACTCTTTTCCAATAAAATCTAAAAAATAATAACAATAACAAATACTTTTTTGTTTTTCTCATATTCAGCTTTTACATCTTTTATTTGATCTTCCAATATTTATTTTCTACTTGATACTGCTTTTATCTTTTATAATAAATTCTCATTTTCCTATTTAACTGCATCATATTGAGATTTCAATAACTCATATTATTATTTTTCATTATTATTCTTGGATTCTTATCTTGATTATTTAGACATTTAAGAAACATCAGAATATTAAGAAGATGAACCTAACTTTGTATTTAAATCTTTAACTTTTGATTTCAATATTTCAATCTATTATGCTCTGCCTTTCCATCCATTTTCATCCAATAATATTTAATCTAAATTTACATTTTCACCTACTTCCCTTTATATTATTCTTATTGCTTTATTTAATTCAGTTTTAACTTATTATAATTTAACACGCTATTCTTAAACTTTCTTATCTGCATCTTTGAATTTACTCTTAAAATCATCAGCTATACCAACATCCTCCTTCTATTATTCTGGTCCTTTTAATGCTTTTGCTAATGGATCTGCTTTAGGAATCGTAGCTTTTGGAAGACTTTTATCTAATGCTTTAATTCCTTCATCAGTTTCTTTTAATGCTTTGTTTACTTGTTCTTCAAGTTTCTTTCTTGATTGTCTTTCCTTCTCATAACTAAGTAATAATTGTCTATTCTTCTAGACTAATTCTCTAATTTTTCTATCCTTTAAAGTTTCATTTTTTGAATTGATCACCTCTTCACATTCCTCTGCCAATGTCTTAGGAGGTTGTTTCTTATAAAATTCTAATTATTTTTAAATTGCTTCTATTTTATTTTATGGTCTACTGCAATATTATCATTAATACTGTATTTATGGTAATTGTTCGACCTTACTATTTTATGAATGGCTTTTATGTTAATATTATTCTTCATCTTCAGATGATGTCTAATTCTGCTTGTATTTTTATTCAAATTCATTAATTTGATTAATATTTTGTTCATATTCTTCATCATATTAATTATCTTCTTCTAAACTACTCATTTAATATTTAATAAACAAAAACCTAAAAATATATCACATTATTTTATTTATTATGAAATGCATTATTCATTATTTCAATAGATTGTAACCTTGTAGAATTTATAAAAATATGATATGATTAATTTAACAATAACTTAAAAATTCCTTATATATATAAAGTTTTTAAAATGTTATAAAAAAATTTAATTTATTCTCATATTACTGTTTTTTTTAAAACATTTTATGCATCAAATAAAAATGGTCTATACCTATTTTTATAAATATTATTAGTTATTAACAAGGGAATTTAGAAATCATTATTACCCATTAAATAGGAATTTTAATAATATATATTAACAAACTTAATTAAAATAAAACTCATGAAATTCAAAAGGATTTATTTAACTAAATAACTATCATTCATAAAATACAAATTATATAGTATACAATTATCTAAAAGGTTGAATTGAAAAGTTTCATTACTTTTTGCAGATAATAAATTATGTTATTAGTATTCTTTAATTATAATATTGAATAGATAATGACATACACTAAAATTAAAGTAGTTTATCTAATATTAGTGATATAATTTATCAATTAAAGATTACTATGAAGTACTAGAATATAGATTGTGCTATGGTAACATAATTGAATACTAATAAGAGATGATTTATTATTCGAATTAAATTTTGTTATCCCAAGTCCGGTATTGAAAAAATATGATTAATTTTTACAATATTGGTATATGGGATATTAATTTGGCCTAGCTTGGATTTCTGATATAGTATAGAACTAAAATTCAGAGATTTTCTCTAGGCTTATTTTTTATCATAATTTAATTAATGAATTATTATTAAATAACAAAGCAATTAAATAGCAGGAATTAATATGTATTCAAATTAAAAGCTTGAAAAATTAAATTAAAGAGATATAAAAAATTAAAGACAGGGTTATAAAATATTGATTAGTAATAATAGTTGTCATATATATTGAGAATGAATATGAAATTAAAGGTATTGATATTTTAAAATATTGATTTATTTGAAATTCCAGAGATAATATAAATGATAAATATCTGTTGTAGTGTTTATATATAAGTTTTAAGAATGTTTCTTGAGAATTGAGTTTTATTATAAAATCGATAAAAACGGTATTGAGAGCAATATTAAAATAAAATATGAGAAGTATAACAGGAGTGATATTGATTCTTTTGTTAAATTAGAGTGTTTTTTGCAGTCCAAAGAAAATCAACACAGATTTTTTAAATTTGTTGAGTTCTAAAACAAACGTGATGAGTTCTTAGGATGCAATTCAATCTGTTTTAATTCTTTTAGAAGATTTATAAGGAGCAAATGTAGAAGCTTAAGATAAGGCAGATTTAACATTTTAGAGATTTGAGAATGCTATTTTAAAGGATATTAATGAGTTTTCAGGAATAGTGAATGTGAATTCAAAGAGTGCAGCAGCTGCTCAATAAGATTTAGAAGCTGTAGAGTAAAGATTTTATATGATAATTAAGTCTTAAGATTTAACAAACAACAGATTATTTGAATTGGAATAATAAGAGATATAAGGGAAACGAAGTAAAATTAGAGAATTTAGCAGAGTATAATAGTAATTAAAAATAATTAGATAACGTTGTGAAGCTAATGCATTATTTATTGATACATTAAGAGAATATAAAAATGCACTTTCGGTATTGGATTGGGTTAGAAGTGATGCATAAAGCAAATAAACAAATTTAGTAGAGAAAAATCATATAGGTGATTATGCTGAGAAATTAAGCAAATATGCAAATTTATTTGAAGAGTAAGCAGTATAAGATTTTGTGAAATTGGGTGATGATGAAAGTTCATTTTCTTAATCAAGTAATATTATATATCTATTGAAGGAAAGAGAGATAATGGAGAATAATTAGTATAATTGATGACAAAAGATGTAGTAGGTGTAATTTAATAGTTAATAGAGAAATTGAGAGAGACTGTAAAGGGATTGGAAGAGTAGGAGATTTAATCAGCTAATGATTTTGCAGATTTTAAGACAAATTTATTGGCTGAATAAGAATCTTTAAAATAAGAATATGATGCAAAGGCTAAGTTCTTAAATTCATTACAAAATGATAAAGAATTGGCATCTGACATATTAATAAAGAAGAAAGAGTTATAAGAATAAAGCATGAGAATTTTGAGTCTAACATAAGGTAATGATTTGGAATGAGATGTAGAGGAGTACAATTATAAAAAGAAATTGTATAATGAAGAGAAGGTAAAGAGACATGAAGAGAACTAATTGTTGGAGGAATCTCTATTGATATATAGAGAAAAGATAGCCACAGTTAATGAATATTTAAAGAAGAGAGTGAATGAATATGTTGGAGATTCTTTGATTGAAGAAAATGTTGTAAGCAAATAGCAATCTATTTCGTAAAGAAAAGGATAATGAGTATATCTATTATTCATTGAAGAAATATTAAATATATAATGTACTGATGCAAATATGTCAATAAAAGAACCCAAGGATTTTACCACCTATGTGTCTTTATCTTGCTTCTTCATGAGTGAGGATTCCAACATTAGTAGTTAATACTACACATCCAAATTATCTAGCAGGAAGAATATTATTGGCCCATCTTTCGAATTCTCCTAAAGTAACATCATAACGAGGAGATATTACTCCACATTTATTGATACGACCTATTTTTTATAGGTTTATGCAAATACCTAATAATTCAACAACTATTTTGCCACTTCTGTGATCATCAACAATTTCAAATTCTCCAATATAGCCATGTCTTTACATCACTTATAAAAATTTCACTACTAATTTTGATGTAGGTCTGATTAACACTTGTTTTCTTCCTTATCTAAAATCATATTTTGATTCATTATTAACCTTTCAGCATTTACTATTGAACGTAAACAATCATTCAAAACATTCATCTTTACCATTGCTTAAAAATCAAGAAATAAAAGATTATTTTAATTTTTTTATTAATAAAACTATGATTCCTGAACATATAATCGAAAAACTCAAAACTAAACAAGGTCATTACTCAATTGATGTTAAAGAATCTTTCATTGATAAATAACGTCGTCTAAGTGAAATTGAACGATAAACTGTTCTTTAAAAAAAACATAAAGAAATGCAACTGTTCAGATAAACATTTTCTTCATCTAATTCCAAATTATCTAAACCAGGCAAAAGAATTATGATAAAAACTAAAGGATGCAGTTAAGCTATTCCATTAGAATAATTTTAATAAACCATTTCAACTCCACTTCCTCCTACACCCTCATCTAATATTGGTCGTAAACATCATTAATCATTATCATAATCATTACCAAGATTGGAATAAGAAAATAATTATATTACTACATTAAGAAAGGAACCAGAACTCTAATTGAATACTTAATAAGATACACACAATCAACTTGAATAATAAAATCAAAATATGTAAACAGAATAAATAGAACAAATGTAAATTCAAACTTCTGAAGAAAATAATAATGATCATATATAATGCATGGTTGAATAGCATTTATCTGATTATTAAGCTTTTGTAATGCATTTGGCAGGTATACAATTAAAAGATAAAAGATAGGGAAATGCATTTGTGTTTAATGTCCATGTGGAAAATGTAAATGTAAATTTGAGTATTAACCATTTAAACCTAATATTTCATGGAAATCCCATTACAATTAAGAGTATAAAGAAACAAAAATGAAAGATTAAGAACTCAAAATGAATTTAAATTCTATTGGTAGATATTAAACTTTAGATTTGAATGAATTTAAAACTACTATGGCTTCTGATTATAAATAATGTGATCCCTTTCCAAATTATGTTATTGAAAAATAAAAATATTAAGCCAATTATGGATCCACTCCTATGACATCATATAATGTATAAATTATTAATGTTAATTAGAAATTTTATATGGATTATGGAGATTTACATCATGAATAATTTAAACAAAGTCATTATAAGACAGTGATTCCAGAATTAAAATTTAATTCATCAACAACATATGGCAGCGAATTTAAGACTATAAAATAAGTAGACACAACTGTAATTGATAAATATGTCATTAGAGAGTCAAAAACCACCAAATGGTAAACCTTTTCCAACGATAGACCTATTTTTAGGATAATCATAAAATAAATTGGTACATGATTAAAAAATTGTTGAAAAATGTTTTTAAGTTAAAAACTTTTAAGAGGTATTTAATTGAAATAATATAAATATAGCCAATATAAACAATTCCAGCTTTTGATAAATAATTTGTAAGTATGACAAAAAAAGATTTTGTAATGAAGGAAATTCCATGTATTAGGAATCAATATTCATAATAATAATAATATTGAAATAATAGTAGATTTTATTAATTATATATATATATCTAATACGTTAATTATTTTGTTAATCATACCTGACATTGTACAACTAATTGTCCATTTGACATTAAATATGTTTTGCTATCATCTTATGACCATTAGATTTAGGGATGATTTAAAGGCTATTACTTAACAGTTATATCTTTAGCTGGTTTCCCTTGTATACCGATAATGGCTCCAAAGAATCTAATTAGATAGTTTAATCTCCATACCCTGTAGATCCAACTTTCCATATTTTGATCTTCCAATCAGTATCACTAAAACTTGCCAACTATTTACCTGTATGGTCGAATTCTAGACAATTAACTTAACCAGTATGTCCATCCAAGACTCTCCATTTAACAGCAGTTCTCAAGTCATAGATAATAATTTGAGTATCTCCAATAGCTATTTTTTAAGTTTATTGATGGAAACAAACACATTTAAAGGTTTTGCAAATAGTTTACAAAGCATATGTAGCAGATCTATGACAAACTTTCCTTAAATTAGGATTATTTGGATCAAGACTTTTTAGAATGATATCCATAAGAGATGGTAATTGTTTATGGATATTATTATGTTATGATTTGATGTAATTTCTAATGATTTCAATTATAGATGAAGGATATAAAAAATGAGTTTCTAAATTCACAATATCTTTATTTAAGATTTTAGTAAATTCTAATGGAGCTGATATGGCTACTTAAATGATACTTTTAGCAGTTAGTTGTCTCATTCTTTTTTTCATATCTTCTGATTACTTACTAATTTCTTTTAATAAATTAATTAATTGCATTTATTAACCACCTTAAGTTAGAATTTCTGAATAATCTATTACAGTATTATATTGAAAAAAGATGAAAAATAGATTTTTTAAAATTTCTTATGGATTGTATGAATTTCTAAAATGTTATTAGACATCAATAAAGACTTTTAGAAGAGGAGCACAAAGGTGAGGATTTACAATACAATTTTTGAGATGTAATCCTTAAATCACTCTTCTCTTTTAATCTTCACTTTATTAAAGAGTCTAACACATCCCTGTTAAATATGATTCTAACATAAGTAGTATTACTTCTACATTTGAAAAAGCATGTCCTTTCTGCTCTTTATTTAAATCTAACAGCTCTCTAATTAATTTATGCTATTCATGCATATCTTAATCAGACTTTCTAATTTATGAAAGTATTAAATTACATGCGGCATTCATGACTTCATTAGATTCATCAATAGTGTATTATGCTAACAAAAATAAATCCATAGACTTAAAATTTAAATCTAATAATTATTTCTTTTTTGTCAACAATTCAACAGTTTATATCATTAATTAATTAAATACTTATGCCTCTTTGGATAAATAAGACAAATAGAAATGCATTAATGACATAGCTCTTTAAGAAGTAAAATGTGGTGAAACATCCCAGCCACGAGATAATGCAAAACTAACACAATAACCCATTGATTAAACACCAATCAAAGGAGAGAATGTTGGTTTTTAATAATTCAATATCTAATCTAATTATGTACTTAATTGAGCATCAGCCTCCCAAGGATGTAACATTAAAAATAATCTATTTTAATTATGATTATCTCCTTATTTTTTTAAATCCCACCATTCTAATTCACCTATACTTGTTTCAACAAACTTACACATTCTCATATTATTTTTTACAGAATTATGATCTATTAAATATAACATTTTAGCTGCTTATTCAGCCTCAAATTACCATTATTTAAATTATCCTCCTACTTCATATAAACTAGGATAAGGAGATTACATTTTGATATAATTATTTCTTTATTGAAATTCTAATAATTAATAAACTTTGCTTATAGATTTATTAAATTCTCTTTTAAATTCACTTAAATGATGATGACTTATCATTTTATCTTTAACTTTATTTAATTTCTTTTCTACTTGAAATAATGAATGATATTATTCTATTTTTAATGTTCTCAAATATCTTCCCTTATAATCAAATACTAAAGATTCTCCTCCTTAAACTATAACAAACCATTAATCTCCTTAATCTTCATAATATAATCCTAAAACTTATTGATTTATTCCATGTAATTTTAATGATACACTTCCATCTTATAAATTAATTATAATAATAACATTATTTTCCATCAAAATTGCAATCTTTTAAAATTTTTATTATTAATTATTTGTTTACATTTCCTCATAAGATTCATTTTCTAATTTATGAATTCTTATTGTTTTTTTTGCATAACTTGGAAAATAAATTCTCTATGATGGTTCCAAATCTATGAATTCTACTTATTATTCTCCTATCTTCTCATTAAATACTAAACTATAATCCATTATTATAAATTATCCACTTTCAGAACTTGCAATTAAATATCTACCCTTCTAATAAATAAATGTGACTGTTTTATCATCCATTTTGATTCTGTAAATAAAATATGATTTACTATTATATGTAGTTGGAAATCCAAATATGATACCATTACTACAACCAAACCAATAAATTTAACTCTCCTCATTTACACTAATAAATGCACTTCTTATTTATGTTTCAATATTTATATATGGTAAATATTTAATCTTAAATTATTAGGAAGTTATTTAACCTAAATTCCAAATCAAATCATCATTATAAAATTTTGTGAAATCAAATGCATAAACTTATTTACATCCTTATTTTAATGTTTCAATCTTTATTAAATCAGAAAATGTGTTGAATGACCATTTAAATCCATTAAATTTAATATCTGAATCAGGTTAATTAATACGAATTAATGACATATCCAAATTTACATCATTCAAATTATATTTACATAAACACTAATTTTTATATTAATAAACAAGATTCTTTAATATATATAAACCATTAAACTCTTTCTAAATTTCAGAACCTTATATTAATTCTTAGAAATTAATTTAAAGTCTACTGAATTAAGTACCTGCTATTTTAGTAAATTAAAACTCTTTAAAGCCATAAACAAAATCACTTTGTTCCTTTAAAATTGATAATAAATATATTATATCTTTGTATTCCAAACCAAGAAGACCTCCATTTCTTGTTGTTATATATAGATATTCTTTTGAATAATGAATTTTAGTAAACTTTTAATTATTTTTAGATTAACTTATACACATAATCCATGGTGTATCAAATATATCAAAAATCAAATAAAGTTATCTATGCATCAAAATAGTCAAATGTTAATATTCTTAATTAAAACTCATATATCTGATACGATTACATGAAATACCTTCAATTTTAAGTTTCTTTAATCCATCACATAATTTTAGTTCCTTAAAATCCAATTTTATTTAATCTTTTTTCTTATTAAATTCCTTATAATTCAAATACCTTTCATTATTAAGAGGAGACAAATTAATAAAATGTAACTAGTTTTCCTAATCGAATACACATACAGTATTAATATCAATTTAACAAAATGAACGTACTTTACAATCATATTGTTTTACACTTCTCATTTTCCAAAGATCAAAAAGACTTAAACCATTTTACATTCCTAACATCAAAAACCTGCAATTATTGGAACTTAAAGGAATACAGTATTGTATTGGTCCTGCACTATCATGTGCTGATATTCCAACACAACGTCCATCATGACAATCAAATATTCTTATTCTCTTATCCTCATGAATTGTAAGTATGCATTCTTCTGCTCTATCTAAAATATTAAGAAATGACATTCTAACTAAATTCATAGTTATTAATTTTCCATATGCATTTGAAAGGTTTGGGTAGATAACAATTCTTGGATTAAGATTCTACATCCAAATTACAATATCTCCATGTTGACCACCAGTCACTAAAACATTATCATTTGCAATCATTGTTTATACAACATGATTTTAAAGTGTCTTATTTCTGTAGAGCAAAGGAAAAATAAAATTTGGCATTATTTATGTACAATATAATAAAATATAGTTTGCAATTTATTTATATTTTTTAACATTCTATAGTTCTTCTATGTTCATCCTATTTTTTATGTATCCCATATATTATTTTATATATTAATGATGATAATTAATTTAAATAATTATTTATGGAATCTGCAGTTGGAATTGAATCATTTCTTCAAGACGGATAGCCATTTAAATGTATTTTCAAACATCGTTTCACTGATTTCATAGTCTAAGAAATTGATCTCAAAAATTAATTAGCTATAATATCAGATAAAACTAAATGGCATAATTTTGATTAAAAGTAGGATCATCCATAATAACAAAAAAATAAGACATTACCATTTGAAAATCTGTTTCTATCTGAAGAATTTCTTTAATAATCAACTTAGCTATTTGGATTAGAGGTTACTGAATAATTTAAATAATTGGTGGAGAAGGTAAAGACCACTGGTAAATGTGTGTAATTTGAGACTAAAGTTGCATTACCTGAATCAAAAGAAGATAGAATTAAAGTACATTAATTGATTAGATAAAATATTCCATTTCTTGAATCCTTCACTAAAAATATCCACAATTAAAAGCCTAAAGTAGAAAAAAAATAAGATAAAGCTGATGAAAAATTGTAGGAGTAGACACTATAAAAAGTTTAAGAATAAACACTTTAAGATCATATATTAATTAAGACTAGTAATATAAACTTTAAAAAATATGTTGCAAGTTAGACAACAAGTAAAGCTTATGGAGAAAGTAAGAAATTTGTAAAATTTATATTGATGAAAAGAAATATAGATTCTATCAATGCAGGAATGTTTATATCAAAATAACTTGGATTATCAAATAAGCATTTTGCTATTGCAGGTACAAAGGATAAAAGAGGTGTTACAACTTAATGGGCTACACTTTAAGGAATGGAAATTGCTTAATTAATAGAAATATAGGAAAGAAAGTTTTGGAACTAAAATATTTTGATGTCAGATTACTCTTATTAAGATTAAGGTATAAGATTAGGAGAATTATAAGGAAATAAATTTATTATCACTTTAAGATTTCTTAATGAATTAACATAAAGTCAATAATGGGAATTAGCAAAGAATATTGAAAATTTAAAATTACATGGTTTTGTTAATTATTTTGGTTTACAAAGATTTGGATCTAAAAATAAAATTAAGACTCATTAAATAGGTAAAGAAATAATTAGAAAGAATTGGAAGGAATGTATTAGATTAATTATATTATCATCATAATAAGAAGATGAGGAAAGAGTCAATCAATTATTTGAACTTGATGATTTTGTTACATTATCAAGTATAATTAATCCAAGATTGAGAATTGAGAAATAATTAATAGACAGTTTATTATAAAATGGAGTTCATAATTACTTCACAGCTTTATAATCTCTTCCTAGAAATGCAAGAGAATTATATCTACATGCATATCAAAGTTATATTTGGAATAAAATGGCATCAATGAGACTCAATTAATATGGAAATAAAATAGTTGTAGGAGATATTGTAAGTGCTAATGTAATGGATGAAGGAGTTGCAGAAGAAGGAGAGGAAATAATTTAATAAATTGTAGAAGATGAAGAATAATAGAAAAATTAAACAATATCAGCTTGTATTCTTGTGACTGAATAGAATATTTCACAATTTACTTTTGATTAAATTGTATTACCAATCTATGGACATAAAATCACTATTCCAGAAGAATCTATTGTTTCTACTTTATTATAATAAATATTTTAGATGGAATAAATTACTAAATAAGATTTTGAAGATGCATCAAATAAATTTTTTATTGATGGGAATTTCAGATATTTTGTATATCATTTAATTTATTTAGGTTTAAATTCCATCTGAAGTTGAACATCAATTATTCAAATATTAGAATAAAGATTAAGATGTTGTTGATTCTTTTGGAGAATTACTCATTGATCAAGGAGATTATTAAGGTTTGCTGATTAAATTCAAATTAAAGAAAAGTAGTTATGCAACTATGCTAATAAGAGAACTCACTAAATGTCCATCAACTTTAGAGTTTTAATAAGAGATAAGTGGGGAATTTAATTGAGTATTTTCTACAATCTTGTAATGATGTATTTGAATTTAATTTCTTAACATTCATGTTTATTCTATACATGGAATTATATAATTCAAGACTCAATTGATGTTAAGCTTAGTTCTTCTCCAATGTCTTCTCTTTGAATTATACCTATATAATTATATAATGCAAATACCTAATTGTGTTATCAGTTCTATATCTGAACCAATTTGGTAAGGGTCTATTTTGTTTGTTAGCCTTAATCAATCTTTTCTTCATTCTTAAGGATTTATGGGCTCCCTAATTCAATACAAGTAAATGAATACCATTTTTAAATCTTTTTTAATTTATTTAATATATTAAATGAATAAATATATTAATCACAAATCCTGTCAAAATATTAAGTAATCTACTATCTATTTTCTATCTTCATATATAAATTATCAATCAAAACTTACATATAAATATTAATCAATAAGTATAGTATACTAATTTTAATCTATACTCGATATATTAATAATAGAAAAGTCTAATTGAGAATTCATATTATATTAAATTTGATCTTCTAAAATAAATTGATTCTCATTTAAATATAATTCCATTAGCAAATAGATAATATAATAATAAAAATAGATAATTTAATATTTTGGGTCTAAAATTAAATTTCTTTAATAAATGACTAAAATTAAGATATGTGTTTCTTAACTCTTTCAATAAATGTAATATGAATTTATGTTTAAAAAGACTAATTTTGTGGTTGAACAAGATTTTTAATAATTTTATTTTTGAATAAATTCATCTATAATAATGTAAAATTAAATGATAAAATATATCAATAATATAGACTCCTTGGTCTCATAATTTTCCTAATTTTATTCAAATAATTTTTATGTATTGTATAATTATTTTTATATTTCTTAATTCAGTAACAATGCATCAAAGTATTTTTTTTAATTAATGAAATAAGTAATGGCAACTAATGAGTATTCAATATTGAGAAAAGTATAAATGTTGCATTCACATGCTCAACCTAAAGACTCTAATTTAACTTTAGGACGAACTACTAGTTATGAATCTAATTAATTTTGTCGTAATTTGGACATCATGATTTATAGAAGGGCGTCTACAAAAGATGAAGTTAATCATTAATCTTTATCTAAAAATTTGTAGTATTATGATGAAAAATTAGCAATCAGTAATATTAATTAGATTATGTAATTACTCATTAAAAATAGAAGTCCAACTCTTTATATTGAAATGGATGAACTATAAAACAAAGTGTGGAGATCATTAAGAAAATAATAGTTGGTATAAAACACAAATATTAAAGCAATCAGTTTATTCAGTTGAGATAATAGTGTTGAAAAATTAATGTGAATTTGAGTTCACATTTGATATCAGCAATCTTTCATGCTTTCTTAGAGTAAGAGAATTAAGTATTCTCATAAATGAAACATATGCAGATAGAGTGAAATTAAAAATTCCATATTTGTCAATCTTAATTGGCAGAGTAAAGACTTAGAAATTGGATGGAAATATGAGACTCTTTGAACTTGCTCATATTCTAATCAATGGATAAAGGACTCTTATTTTATAAGAATCCTGAATAAAATTTTGATGATTAAAAATTATAAAATTTTGTTACTTATTATATATTAATCCTTTCATTTTGAGATTTTGCTATAATTAAAATTAAGTAAATGCACTAAATGCAATAATAATCAATTCATCAATAAAAAATTGTCGAACTAACAAATTAAGGTATTCTATATGTTGTATATATTGATAGGATTATATGTTTAATTAGAGGAATACATTAGAATGAATTAAATAAATTAATAAAGTTATTCATAAGCTTTTTTAGAATGTATACAATATACAAGAGATAGTGAAGATCATTTTCAATGTATACAATAAATTTTAAAGTAATTATTTTTGAAATTTTAAAGACAATCCATTGATTTTAATTATAAAGACAATTAAGGTAATACAGCAATTGTATATGCAGCCAGAACAGCAAAGATTAGTATTTTAAATGAATTAATCAAATATAAAGAGAAAATAGAAACTAAATAAATAAAACTTGCACTTGATATTGCAATCTAATCTGAATAAGATAATTGGGATATTGTTGAAACTCTTTTATAAATTACATCTCTCGATAAACCATAACATTTAATTAAATCTTTACTTAAAGGTAATTATAAGACAGCAGCTAAAATTATTGAGAAATATGGAGCATCTGGTTAAGATGAAAATGGTGATACTGCTTTACATATAGCATCTCGTAAAGGAGAATTAAATATTATCAAATAAATTTGTTAAAAGGAATATCTATTTCAAAAGAAAAATAAATTGAATTAAATTCCATTGGATGTAGCTTGTAATGAAAAAATAAAAGAATTGTTAATTTTAGAAGAGACTTAATTTACAAAATCTCCAAATAGAAAAAAGAAATAAGAGGATTTATAAGAGAATATTTAGAAAATTGGAAATAAAGAAGAATAAAATGATATTCTACCAAAGTTGGTTAAAATTATATAATAAAGAGAATAAGAGACTTAGACTGATTTAAAAGAAAAAAAAGTAATAGAAATATAGGTTCCAGAATTAATATCAATAAATTAACCATTTTATAATTAATTGATTATTGAGTCTTAATATACATTACCATAACATAAAATTAGTTTAGATGATATAATTAAGTATATATATAATTTTATAATTATTAGATAACTTACATTTGAAATAAATACATTTACATAAGAATTAAGTAAATATTTAGATGAATAGAAACCAATTATTGATAAATTAGTATAATTGATAGATGAAGTAATTGTTATTATTATAATTTTAAGATTGTTTAAAATGTTTAACCTAAATCTCGTGCATTTCTTTATGGATCTTGTTAAACTGGATTAAATTTATTAGATTCTGATATTGATATAGTTATTGAAACAGTTGAAAATGAAGAGATCATTTTATTATACAAACTTGCAGATTAATTTAAAGTATCATAGAATTTAGTTTTAGATGACAAGCTTTATCAAGGATGTCAAAGTTATTGATAATGCTAAAAAACCTGTATTAAAAATGTAATGTTCTAAAGAATTTTAAGAAAAATTAATTGATATTACAATTAGTAAAAATGATCATTTTGGAAGAAAGACAGCAAATTCTATGATAGAATTTTAAAAAGAATTTAAATAATTTAAAAGTTTAGCTTTAATGTTGAAATTCTATTTTAAATCAATAAATCTATTAAATGCATATTAAGTATTGATTAATATAATTAGGGTGGTTTAAATAGTTATTGTATATTAACTATGATTTTAGCTTTGTTGTAAATTAAAAGAATTAGAGATAATGAAAATGAAGAAATTGGTAAAACATTTTTAGATTTCTTTGATCTATATAGTTAAGATATAGATTATTATAATAAAATAATCAATATAGTACCTTCATAATCAGAAAATATGTAAATTGATGAACCAAATATTTATTAATAGCAATATTTTTAATTGTATGAAATTTTATTATATAGTTAGTGATTAAGGATATTAAGAATTAATTATTTTAGATCTCCATAATAAAAGTAATAATATAGCTAGTAGTACTTTTAAGATTAAGAATATTAAAGTATTTTATATTATTTATTAAATAGAATGCTCTTAGTTTTGGATATAGTGCTATTTTGAATGCAAAGAAATGTGAATAACCTTGTTTCTTCTCTAGATATAATAAACCTGTTTGTTGTATATTAAAACAAATGATTTAACAATCAAAAAACAATCATATGAATTGTCATTTAAAAAATAAGTAACCTTTTTATTTGTTTAATTATAATAATACTTATTGATGAGTTTAATGTGTATTTAAAATAATATCAATATTATTATTCCTATCAAAATTTATGAAATTTATTATCATTTCTAGGATTAGACTTATCTACAACTACTTCAATATTGTTTTCATATGATAATTGACATATCTCAGCTAAAAATGTTCTTGAATTATGAATGTATGTACCACCTAATAAAATATTTGGTTAATTAGCTATATATATTTATTATAAATTTAATACATTATTTATTTAATAATCCAATTTCTTTAACTTCTTCAAAAGATATACCACCAACATAAAAAATAATAATCTCAGTTGGTCTTTCTCTAAAATTATTTAAATTAGTAGATGGGAATTCATTGTCTTTAATTTTATTAGTTAATATTTATTCTAAAATAGTAAGAAAATATGGTTAATGTTAAGTATAAATATTAGGAACATCTTTAAATACAGATTTAAATTTTTATTAAGCTTTAGAAAATATATTCTTATCACTAAATAAATCACCTTAACGTTTAGCTTTACCAGAGTAATCCAATAAGTAATTAATTAAATTTAAACTGTTATTTTTTACACCTAAATCCCTCAATATATCTTTCATTCTTGAAATCTTATCACAATTTTCATATCTTAAAGCATATAACATAACTAATTTTAATTTTTCATATGTTTATATAGTTCTATCTTCAAGCATCTAAAATACAGCTTTTTAATGTTCAGATTTAGCTTCATTACAAACAATATCTTATTCAACTTTAGATACTTTTAATAATTATCTCTCTTCAACTAATTTTGATAATTCACAACTTAAAGCAACATGTTTGGATAAATTGCCACTCATTTTTCTTATTTCTGGAATCTTATCTACTGCCTTTTACATATCTTCTAATGAATTAATTTACACTGTTTCTTTCTTTTATTAAGTAACTTTATCAATGAAATCTTTAATATTTTATGCTAATTCTCCAAAATTTGAATATTAGTTTTCAGCAAAGAAATCATCCAAAGTAGAAGATATAACAAATTCATTTTCTGAATCTGCTTTATTAATACTCTAATTATAATTATTAATATTATACAGCAGCTTAATTCAATGCTTTTTAACCTTAACGAATATCAATTCTATTATTTTAGATTCCTATCAATTCATGAAGCATACCCTAATAAGTCCATTAATTCAATAATAAAGTAGCTGGATCTTCTCTTCTATCTAAAATTAAGAGTAAACAATTTGAAAGCATAAATTAAGATTAGGATTATTCATATTCTTCTCTCATTGTTTAACTTAACTTTTAAGCTAATTTAGCACATATTTCACTAGATCCTTAATATCGAATCATTGGAATTCTTCTTAAACTATAAATTGTAGCACTTAATCCCTCAAAAACTCTTTAAAATAATTATTCATCTTAGGAATTCCATTATGAAGCACTTTTAGTTAATGGAATAGTAGAGGGTATATTTAATGTAAAAGTATCAGGTTGTACTATATAGAAATCTAAATAGATTTCTTAGAGTTATTTGATGAGATCAGAATCATCTGCTTCTGCCAATTATTCTATATAAAAATTGCTTAGTGTATTGGTAAAGAAGATATAATATTCACAAAATCTTTTGTCTTTAATTTCTTAGAGAAGCAATGTTTAATTTTCCTAAAGATTTGAAATATATTTCTTACTTAAGTTGGTCTAATCAAAAAGATAACTTTCATATGCTAAAGTTTTTATTTAGTAGAAGCAGCAGCATCTATCTTTTCCATTAAATATACATCTTTCTTTAAGATTTAGGATTGAGAATAGATAAGTGAAATAATGCCTATGGTTTCTTAATCCAAAATGAGACATTTCATTCCTTTTATCAATTCATATATATACCTGACACCTCTGATAAGATACGATCAATATAATCTGTTGCAGAATTGAGTAGATTAAGAGTATATTTCTTTTGGGGTCCTCCTCTATTTTATTATATCATTATAAATTATCAGAATATAATCAAATTAAAATTCAAGTGGAACTATTTAATTATTTAAAAGTTCCGTATTCTCCATAATCGATGATCTCTTTTTTTTATTCTTTTTAATCAGAAGTTTAATATATATCAGATATATGTATCATCTAAGGTATAGGATCAGATTAAAAGAAAGGATGATTTATTGCATCTTCTATCTTAATTCTATCTTTAGGTGTATAAATTAACATTCTACTAATCAAATCTAAAATATAATAATCAAATTTAAATTTAAAAAGTTCTGGAAAAGAAATCTTTTTAATTTATATAAGATTTGCCTCTGTAATTGAAAAATTACTCATTTATTAAATTTCATGATTTGAAGGAGTTCCAAGAATTTTAATAATGGAAAGTAGAATATCAAGACTTTTAGTTCCTTTAAATAGAGGTTAACCCAATAATACTTCAGATATTACACAACCAGTTGACCATATATCCAAATATTCTGAGATTTACCAATTTCCTAATATAATTTCAGGAGGAGTGTAACAATTAATAATTTCAAATTTGCCTTATTCATTTAACTTTTATGTTAAACTAAAATCATATAATTTCAATTCATTATCTCGAATCAAACAATTTTATGGATTTATATTACAATGTACATATCCTTATTTATGTAATGAATTAATAGCAATCAATAATTAATAGATATACTTTTTGAATTCTTAATGATTCATTTATGTTTTAGATGCTAATGTATTAGGCAAATATTCAAATATTAAACTTACTGAATTTTCATGTTCACTAGTAAATGTAGTTAATAATTTAGCAAAGTATTACTTTTCCTTTATAGTTTTCCAAACCTCTACTTCATTCTTATATTCTAAAGATATCTTCTTCACTACAAAATTATTTTTCTATTTATCAGATGCTCTATAAACTATTGTTTTAGCATTTTTAAATAGTATTTCTTCAACTGAATAATTAATTTACTATTCATTAATCATATTTTTTATTTTATTTTTAATGAATACTAATTTTGAAATAACTACTTAGACCTTTAAATCACTTCATGAACCATTATAACCTTTACCAAGATCTTGTCTCTTTACTAAATTATTTAAATCTAGAGATAATAAAGTTATAAAAAGAAAATAATTTTAAACTAAAAAGGAATGGCTTACTTGGAAAAACAGCATTATTCGAGAACTACTTAATTAGAGAATACTGTCATCTAAATATCCAGACAAAGTTCTAACAATCTTAAATTACACAGTTGAAACATCTAATCATCAAAGAAATCTCTATATTACATATGATTGTGGAGATGAGGTTGAACCTTTATTTCAATATTTAAACAATAATACAATTAGTTTCTAAGAATAGGCTCAAATATTTGAATAAATATTACAAATTACTTGTATCTTGTTTAAATCTCAATTTGAACATACTAATCTAAAGCCAAATAATATCTTATACAACAAAAAATAAGTACTTATAACAGATTTTGGAAGTGCAAGAACACATTATCAAAATTTTACAAAAGAATATACAGCATAAGCTGAAAAAGATTGGTAGAATAATTTAATATTCTTTTATCCTTAAGAATACTAAAAAATTATGCAAGAAGATAATTTAGATTTTAGAAACGAATAATGGTAAGAAGTTGATATTTCTAATCAAAATTTTAGAAAAAGCATTGATATTTGGGCTCTATCTATGATGATGATATAAGTATTTGAAAATAATTAAACATTGCCTAAGAAATTAACTGATTATTATGGATTAAATGAATAATTGCTAAATCAAAAGATTGAAAATCTAAAATAATATTCAGCTGGAATATTTTCAGAAGTTATTTATTCTTTACTTATTGGAAAGAAAGAACCAGAATAAGTTTATCAAAGATTTATTAAATAAAAGTAAATGCTTAATATAGTATCCCCTTAAATAGAATCTACCTTTACTATTTAATAGATATTTGATAATGACAATATAATTGATGATGATGTTATCATACCACCTTAAAAACCTGAAAATTATTTTCTTGACAAAAATTAAATTAAAAATCTTTAAGGTTAATTTGATGATGATGCTTCTAGTGTTAAAAGTTCAAATTATCAAATTAATATTATTGAATACACTGAAATAAAACCAAATAATTTAAAATAACCTCCTACTTTATTACCTCCAGGGACAGGAAAAAAGATAGCAAAAATGCCAGAAATTAAAAAATATGATATTACTGCCACTCAAAATTTTAATCCACTTTCTGAAATTAAAGATAACGAAAAACCTGAAAAAGGTAAAAAGCCAACAATTAAGATAACCGAATACGATTAAGCCCAACAACAAGATTAAAATTAAGTAAAACCCTTTTAAGAGACAACAATACCGGGTATAATTTATCCACCCTTAATTTCAAATGTGCCTTTTATTTTTGATAGAAACAAACAACCAGAAATAAGTCCTTTAACATAAATTAAAGATCCATCTAATGTTCCAGAACCAATAATACAACCACCCCCATCTGGTCCCTAATAATCAGATTTTTTAGGAATTATTAATTTATAACCATTTTAAGAAGATAAATCTCCACCTCATTCACCATCTTCTCCTAGTTAAGATGGAAATTCATCATTTTAATTTTTCAAACCCTAAAATTTAGATGCTTTTCGAGATTTTACGGACGATCCTATACCACCATCTACACCTAAAAAAGATTAATAATAATAATATCAAACATAATAAAATGGAAACTATAATTTATTGTCATTAGAAGATTTAGACAAACCCGAACCTCCACCTATACCTCCTCCAAAAGTACCAATAATAATTTAGCCTGGCAATGATTAATCAATAAAAACCATTTAGGATCCAACAAATAAAATCCCTCCACCACCAGATATCCCGATAACATTAATACCTATTAAACCAACAAATATCGGTGATGTTACAGGTGATCCTGTTACTGATATCCATGAACCAAATTATGTATCCCCTAAATAAATAAAAGATATTTAAAATTTTAAATAATAAGAACAATTGGTTCAAGTACCTATAATAGATGATCCATTCTAAAATAATCCATTAGATCGTAATATTTCAAGGATAATATAAGTTGGGGGAATAAATAAAATAACTTCACCTCTTTAACCTATTTTGAATCCTATAGATCAAAAGGGTTAATAATAAGGAAAAAATCCATCTTCTTTAGATTATATTAAAGAAAAATTAAAAGAAGGAGTAACTACATTAAAAGAAGAAGATTAAAAAGATTTATTACCTTAATTGTAAATGATTTAAAGAGTTCTTAATAAGATATAAAAGCATATTACTGATCCAAAAGAAATTTTGGATTTAGAATTTGAAAAACAATAACAAATACCATAATTCATAAATGATGTACTTTTACAGAATGAAAAAGAATAGCTAATATTATTTAAAGATGTAAATGATGGTGTAGAATCCATTATTTAAAACTAATAGGCATGTCAACTTATTTAGAATAACTAAATTGAAAAAAATCTTCATTTACTAAATATATTAAATCCAGTATAATTAGAATAAGGAAAGGTAGGACTTTAGAGTAACAAAATTCTTCTAGCTGAAATAGAAAAACTTATAGAAGCAAAAAAGAATTTAAATCGATTCATAGAAAATCCTAATTTCCAAAATCTATTATAAAAACAATAAATTGATTTACTTAATAAAGAGGAACTAAAAATTTATAAAAATTTACTAGAAATTATGCCAAAAGAGAAAAGATAAGGTAATAAAATATTAACTTAGTAAGCTGAAGTTGAAAAGAGGCTTAAATAAATTGAGTAAAAAAAATAAGATGAAGAAATTTAAGAAAAATTAATAGAATTTTTGGAAAATCCTTCTTTTGATAAATTATTACCAAATATTAACTTAAAATAATTAGATGATGAAAAAAAATAGAAATACAAAGAAGCCTTAGAAACATTATTAAATAAAGTTTAATAAAGATAAAAATAAGCTATTTAAGAATAGATTGATATAATAAATAAAGATATTAAAAAAATTAAACCAGGGGATAAAAGGATTGAAGATAAAAAGCTCAAACCAGAGAATAATAATAATAATAATAAGCCATCTATCAACCAAAATTTTTAAGATGCATATTTGAATGTCATGAAAAAATTAGGAGATGAAGTTGATGGTGATCTTCTATCATTAAATTAATATATAAGAGAATTTTAATTAACTTCAGTAAACTATTAACTTACTGATTTACTTCCTAATGACTGTTAAAAGTATTAAGAATACGTCACAAAAAGAATTCCAAAATTTTATGATTTTTAAGGTTCAAAATATAAAGGAGAAACTCTTAATGATTAACCTGATGGAATAGGAATATTAAGAAAGAATGGAGTTTCATCCATATATAAAGGAGTTTTTAAGTAAGGTAAATTTTACTGGGGATAAGTATTAGAGATGAATGATTAAGGTTAGTTGACTTAATATGTTGGGTATTATAATTAATAACATTAAGTTAAACATGGTAAGGCAAAATTGAGATGGTATTAACCATAAAAAATAGGATTCTGTGGAGGATATCATTTTAATGATTATGAAAGTTATGAAGGAGACTTTATATTGGGATATATCCATGGAAAAGGAAAGAAAACATATTCAGATTCTTCTGAGTATGAAGGAGATTGGAAAAAAAATAAAAGAGAAGGTTAAGGAAGATATACTTTAAAAAAGTAAGGGAAGAAAACAATTACTTATGAAGGATAATTTTTAAATGATTTTTAACATGGTAAAGATGTTAAAGCAATACATCATCATTAAACAGGCCTAGATTTGGTAGTTTAAGGAGAATATAGACGTGGCAAGCCTATAGGATAACACATACTAATTTTCAATGACATACCATAAAGATAAATTGACTATTGAGTTATTGTTTTATTTTTTTTTTTTTATAAGGTAATGCATATTGTATTTTATTTTTATTGAGTTCTTGCAAAAAAAATATTATATATTAAATTATTTATCAAAATGTTGAGTGTGATATTAAGAAGGAGTGCCTAAAGAAGTATGGCAATTAGAGGTGGTCATGGATGGGATAGACCAGATGTACCTTTAACAATTGCATATTAACATAAAAGAAGGGTATTTATTAATTTAATCATTTTTATAGATGGATGTTTTTGATACAAATTTATGGTTTTATTGTGGTGTGATGCCTGAATACTTTATCAATTAGAG
Organism: Paramecium primaurelia; assembly: GCA_905182975.1. NCBI lineage: Eukaryota > Ciliophora > Oligohymenophorea > Peniculida > Parameciidae > Paramecium > Paramecium primaurelia. The sequence goes on from CAJJDM010000113.1 coordinate 168,702, forward strand.
TAATTAATTAATTTGATCTTTTAGATGAGGGATATTTACATTCAACTTAGAATGCCATTAAATATTTGATACTTGATTCTAAATATATTATTGCAGCTTTTGTGGCAGCTATTTTCACATATGAAATATTCTATGAAGCCAGATTTTGGAACATCCAACCAGATTATTTAAAAAACCCAATCGTTAACTATTCAAGAAAGGTGTAATAGGAGAGACCCTTCTTAGTTAAGCATTTCTTAGAATTAAGTAAGGACTCTATTTAATTCTATTATAATAGGTATTACAGGTGATATGGGTATGTAAAGAATGATTCCTGGGGAAAAGAGTTTTGCAACTGAATTATTGGAAACTTATGAAGAATAAAATAAACACATCCAACTCATGAATTTGGAAGGCAAAACATATATAGAAAGAGTTGAGGCTGAGACTAGATAAGTTGTTGCTAGAAGACATGGATAAGTTGAAGATCAACATCATCATCATTGATATTAATCATATTAAATAATCAAAGGAAAATTATCTTTTTTGTTATGATAATTAATCTTTCAATTAAAAATCATATCATTTATTTAAGTTAGTCTACTCTAATTTTAGTGTTTATAATTTCGGCTATGAATATGTATATATTTATTATTTTTTCAATATTTATAATTATTACATTCCTTAAATTTCTATTTAATAAATATCCAAATATCAAACAACTTAAATGTCATTATGTGAAGTAAAAATTATTGGAAAGGATATTCTATAACAACATTTCAATTGATTTTAATAAAAATCATTTTAATTTAACTAAAAATATTAACACAAGGTTTTTTTCTATTTTTTATATATTTATTTAAAATAATAAGCTCTAAATGGGAACTGCTTGCTCTTTAAATCAATAATTTATAGAATAATCTCCTCAAATAATATTAAATCACTTTGACATTAAAGCTTATCCTTTATAATACAATGCCAAACTCTATACTCATTGCCCTACTAAACAGGAAATTTCTAAAGTTTTAGTTTAATAATCTAAAGAGAATATTGATGAAGAATAGCCATCTGATTCTAGTGGGTCCTTTTTGGAATGTTCCCATAGAAGAACAGAATCTTAAAATACATAAAGAAATAGTTTAGATTTCTCAATAAATAATACAGAAGTACATAAAAAAGGAATCCTTAGACAACCTCATTCTTTAAAAACCATAAGTTAAAAATCTGTTTAACAAAGACAAAAGAAAAAGGTTCATTTTTAAAAGTCTAAATTTGTACAAATGTGAATCCACTTTTTGATTTACATTTGTATTCATATGATTTTATTAGTAAATCTTTAAATTAATATTTCAATTAGATAATCCATATTTATCAAATTTATTTTTAAAATTTCTTTCCTATATATATTTTCTTCTACTTTTTCTTTGAGTTTTTGTTTAGAAAAGTAAATCATTAATCATACGTCTCTAATAATTATGTAGCATTAGTACAGATTTTTAGACTTACATATAAATAATTGTTTTAGAAATCTCTTGAGAATTTATACTAAATTCTTTACAAAAATAATATTTGATAAAATTTGAAGACTTTAAAAAATGTCATAAATAATAATAAAACAAGCTAATACTAAATAATAAAAATAAGAGGAAAGTACATTTAAATAATAAAATAAGTTTAAAAGTTCATTCATTTTTTATAAATATCATCAAATTGGAAATTAATCTGACAACAATTGACATGGCCTACTTATTTACAGGTTAAACATGTAGCTTTTTATAAATCAAATCGAAATCCAAATAAAATTTTTGTTAGCGAATAATTGTGCTACTTTTTTCTTAATTTATGTTTTAGAATGCTCACTAAATAGTAAAATTATAACCTTTATATTCTTATGGTTTCATTTCAATACAGTCATTAGAGGAGGCAATCGATATTGGTTCCTGTAGATGATATAATAATACTTATAAGATCTCAATGATTTGAGATTTTTCGTTTGACTGGTTTTACTATTCCATTTTTAAGAAAATTAATTTAATATTGATATCTAATCACTTCAATTAGTCTTATTTAATGGAGTTGATGGCAAATCTATTATCTCTTCTATCCTAAACAATCTGTAAATCCAGTATCCTTAAGCTAAATTCCCAATTCATAATCAAAATATTACTGAAAGAAGTATAAACATCAAATTTAAAGGAAATCAGATTCTAATGTTAATATTAAAGTTTCAATTAAACTTAATGCTAAAGAATTTGAAAAGAGATCAAATAATTAAGAGTTATTTTTGTAATTATCAAAAATCTTTTTAAATATATATCATCACTTTAATGAATTAAAAGTTCAACAGCATGATCTAATATTCAATCCTATTATAGACTCAAAGTCTTTGGGCAAAAGATTAAGATTAGATTGATGGTAGTGTTGTTCGAAGATTAATCATAAAGTTTCATTCATTCCTTTAGGGCTGTTCGAGCAACATTGTAAAATATTATTAATCTATCTCTTTTCAAATCTTCATATAAAATGATATAATATATTAGACTATGGATACAAAATCAATCCCACTATATTCTTTTACAGCATCTTTTATGAATAATCATATCTTTAAAAAGTTGCTAATTTTGGTTTAGAGACAAGTAATTAATGCTTATAGATTCTTTTAAGATTTGATATTATTAGACCAATAAAAATATTGAACACTTTATTTAATACTTAAATCTTAAAATTTTGCTATCTATTTTCAAATTGAATTCTCTGATCATAATAATTTTATGCATTATATATGTATTATTATTATGTAAGTCTAGATTTTTGATCTATTTGTGTTTTTGTTTCTATTTAATTTTTCAAGTCTCTAAAAGATTTTTATTGATTCTAATTCTTCAAGATTGATTAGTTATTTCTATATAAAATAATATTCATTTCATTTTATCTAATTAATTCAAATATTTTAAGTGTTCTCTCTCAAGACGAGCAATTTCATCATCAAAAGGATCTCTACTTATATTATTAGTATTATCCGAAGTCTTATTTGGAGTATTTTTCACTACTTAATCTTCCTTTTTTCTTGGTTATGGTTTTGGAATATTTCTTGCAAAATCCATTGCTTTAGTTCTAAATAATATATTATTATTACCTTGCATTAGGTTCAGATTATTTAGGCTCTTTTATTCTTGTAGTTATTATATTTGTAGAATTAAATTATCTTACTTATTCTGCAAATTCTTAACGTTTTAATACTTTTTCTTTGTCTTTTGCCCATTCTTCTCCACTTAAATTAGGACCTAAGCCTCCTAATTTTGCATTTGCAGTCTTCTTCATAATTTCATAATCCTTTATTGTATATGGTTTATAGCGTTATGATTCATCTGCTGAATCTAATTATTATTTTGCTGATTTTGATCTATTATCCTCTTTTTTTTATGGTTCTGTTGATACTTGATAATTTGCAATAGGCTAAAAGTATTATTATTAGCTTAAGTATTAAAGAGAGTCTAATATTTATTGTTCCCCAATATATGGATTATGTTAATATAGAGTTTAATTGTTTGTCTATTTGTTGTATTAAATTTTTATAGGAGATATTTAAATATTTGTTTGTTGTTAGAGAGGCTAATACATAGGTGGTGGTTTATTTTGATCTTGATTATTTGATAATCATACAATCAAGTTCTTTCTTGATAGGCTATTGACATGTATTCAATACTGATTCTAATCCATTTCTACCCATCACCGATGTTTTTCCCTTAAACCTCTCTTAAAATGTTGCCATTCTTTAATTAAATAAATTATATTATTATTATAATTTAATAAGATGATTAATTAAATTATATATTATAATAGTTAAATAAACTTAAGAATACATTAAATCTGATCCATATGAGAAACTATTTTATACAAATTCATTTAATAATATATTTAGATCTATTATTTAACTTTAATATTATTATTCAGATTTTTATGACAAAAATCTAATTAATTAATGAAAATAGTTTAATAAGTTAAATAAATCAAATTTTATTCATTTATTTAAGGTAACTTGAATAGTTTAATTCATTTAGCTAGATATCTTCTATAACACTTAAGACTATATTTAAAATACAATTAATTAATTATTCTATTGTGATTCTGATTCTTTATTTTCAACTTAAATTTCATTCTCTATATCTTATGGATTATCTTTCTATTTCTTAATAAATTTCATAATAAATCCTCTCAATAATTTAAAAATTGAATAGAAAGATAATGTTAATTAATAAAACAGTACACTAATTTCTACAAATAAAGCTAAAACTACTAGAGCAATAATAATCCATCCAAAAATAACTTTATTATTTTCAATAAAATATACTTATCTTTAATCATTAAAAGCAAATAATACAATAATTAATATTATTGAACTTAAACTCAAATCTGAAATAAATTATAATATAAATTATGCTTTTGTTTTGTAGGGGTTCTCATATATAATCAAAGCAAGTCCAAAATTACTTGTAATAAAACATAACAACGTTTGCTATAATGGTTAATTGTAATAAAAAATCATAAAGAATATATAAAAGATTTTTCTTAATAATCCAAAAAATTTATATTTAGATCCAAAAGCTGAATTTGTATTAACATTTTCATAGTAAATTTCATATCTTTCTTTGAAGAATTAATTTTCTGCTAATTATTTATGGATGTTTACAGTTTAATATGACTAATGCAAATGAAATATAATTAAACTAATAGAAAGCAATGCAAATAATTAATTAATACCAACTATGACATTATCTAAATTTTCAGCATATATTAATTATAACATAATTGCTAGAGTTATGTCTAATAAGCATAATGAAATAGTTTATTTTATTTTTTTTTTAAGTTCTTTTTAAACTGAATTCAGTAGTATTATGAAAGAGTCAAATAATTTATGATCTTTAATATCAACTTTTTATTTATTTTGTTATGTTTTATTTTTTTCATTATATTATTTACCTTCCAAATTAAAAATACTAAAGTGTTTTTCCCTGATATTTGTTTTTTTTCTTAAATTCTATTGTATAAATTATAGTAGTATATAAAGGTATTTTATTATCACATAGATTGAAATTGAGGAAAATATAAACATGAAAGGTATTTATGCATTATTGAAAAATAAAGGATTAATACCTTTAGTTTCAAATCTTTCAGGGGCTTTAAAATAATAATCGCAATCAGGTTAATTTAATTCTTGGTATGTTGGAAAGTTAAATATAGAAGTCCAATCTGAATTTAAGAAGAATATTTCTACATTAAATGGATAACGAACATTTAAAAAATAAAAGTTATTAATCCAACTCAAAATTTCTAAAATAGCCCATAAATAATCAAATAAATTAGTAATAATTGAAATAGGAATCAAAATTAAGAAAATTAATCCAAATGATTATTATGCAGAAGATATTGTATCAGCTTAATTTAATTGATTTTCAGATTTTATAATAAATTCTTCTGGTTCAATATCAAATTAAATGGTATTTTCTGATATCATTAATAACAACCTTTATTTAGATTCATAAAATGTAAATCTAACATGAATTTTATTGTATTTATAAATAGATTAATAGAATTTAAATTAAATTCTACAATTACCATTTTAATCTGTTGAAATAAATTCAAATTATTTTGAATCATAAGAATCTATATTAATCACTACAGTTTGACAATCTAATTAAAATTTTTGTTCTTCATTCCCCATCAAAAAATCAATTGAATGAAGACCAGAATATTTGATGTTTTATAAATTTGAATAATCTATTATTTATCCTTCTAAATGACAAGTAGAATCACAGCCATCCTCATCCTCTTAATTCCCATCATCACACTATTCAGATTCTGTAATTAATATACCATCACCACATTTGGATACACAAGCCTTTATTTCTGTATCAGTATATAATCCTTAATAAGATTCACAAAAATCACAATCGTTTCTATAACAAGATGTACAAAGAAATGCTGAATTTTAACATGTTATGCAATTTGAATCACATAATTCACAATTTTTACCAATATGATAGTATCCAGCCTAACATTTTTCACAAATAAGATTATCATTTATATTTGAGCATTATTCACAATGTTAATCGCATGTTAAACAAATAGAGAAGGTTGGTCCATAACATATATAAGCAGGAACTATTTAACAGTTAATGCATCCTTTTTCATTAGGGTTATCACATTCTTCTAATTAATTAGTATTTACTAATCCATCTCCACATTATGAAAAACAAACAGAATCTTATAAAAGGTATCCATCCATACACTTTAAGCATTATCCATAATGGCATACCGAACAAAAATTTTCTCCTTCTTGATTACATAAATCATATTTAACTAGCTTACATTATGAACATCCATCATGATTATCCTAATTACCATCATCACATTCTTCTTATCCCTAAATGATATAATCTCCACAATTTGTTTCACATAAATTTGTTATTTCATTTAGATAATAACCATCTTTACATAGAATACAAATTTAATCAATACAAATTCTACATCTAAAAATGTATGAAATTTCATCATCTTTTAATAAATGAGATATTTTTGACACTTCAATATTGTTCTTTGAAATGGTTTGTTAATAAAATGTTTCAACATAATATACTGATGTATCTTTCTAAATGCAATATCCTTTTATGCATACTAAACACTATTATTCACATTAATATTTGCAATTAAAACATCCATCAAAAGGAAAATGATTGCCGTCTTCACATTCTTCATCCCCAGAAATTGTATTATCACCACAAATAGACGATGGACTCTAATTTGAGAATATTGATAATGATTATGAAGAATTTTCTTATTTTTATTAGAATAAGGAATCGATAATGAACTAATCCAATTCATATTCTTATTCAAAGCAAAACGGATTTGAATTCTACATGAACAAAAAACAATTTTCATTTATTTAAGATGCTAAATATTCTTAATGATAATTAAAGCAACCTTAATGAGTAAACGAATCACTATTAGTACAATTTGTAAAAGTTTTTATAATATGACGATTCAAAAATTCTATATTTGTACCTTTTAATGAAATTAGTTAGAGAAAGTATATTAATAAAATTGAAAAGTGATCCATCTTAAAATTTCTATCCTCTAATTTAATATAATTAAATGTAATATGTATTAAGATATTTTAGAACTAGATTTATTTATTAAAAATTTTAAAAAACTTTATTAAGCAATAAATTTATTTAATATAAGAATGAGATAATAATAGTATTAAATTATTCATTTAAATTTTTTTTCAACTTTCTTTTTTATTTCTTCTTTCATTTCTTCTCTATCAATTAATTATTATTCAAATTAATCAATCATAATAATCTAATCAACATCAACTTCTCTCCAAAAGAATTTGAATTTTAGTTAAGCGTTAATTTCATAATTTAAATTTCTTAATAAAGCAAAAATTCTTTTATTTTTTTAGCATAAATAATTGTCTTTTAAAATCTATGATCTTAATGATTATCGTTACTAGAGTTTTTCTATTAATAATTCATCTAATAAATTTATATTAATATATAATACTTTATTAATAATAAATTAAACATTCTTCTAATATATATTATAATTCTTAAGTAGAATTTGAACTATTGATAACTCTTTTAATATAATCAATTCTTTCAGAAAAAGACAAATGACCTTTATTCCAAATAGAAATTAATTCTTAAATTTATTATGAAATTTGAGATTATTAATTTTTTGGAAACTATTAAAGATAATTAAATTTAAAAAATGTAATTTATTAGAAATAATAATCTTCTAATTAGATGTCTTCTAAAAATTTTGATTAAAGTTCTTTTCTTAATAATTTTATATTTCTAATTGTTTAATTATCTTTTGAATCAATTTAAAAGAGCACTTCAAAAGGATCTTATGGTAATAAGATTTTTGATTATCTTTAATTAATACTTGTTTGAGATTATCTAATCTTTTCTTTACAAAGGTTGTCCAATTTCTCTATTATTGTTGATTAATTATTAAGAGAAGATTTTTTTGTTTAATAATCTTAACTATTTCTTTATTAATTAGGGGATAAAGAGGATGATGGTTTATGTTATATATTATTATTTTATGTTAAAGGATCATTCTCTTTTTCTTATTAAATTTATGACTATTTTTAAATTTATTAATTTTATTAATACTATTATTAAGTGGAACTTTAATTAATTTAATTTTGATTAATATTATTTTTAATAATAGAAGGTTATGATACATTAAATGATATTATTTAACTATCATGTGTATTAATTTAAGTATTTATAGTTTATATAAGTTCTTATTTTTAAATATGATTTGATTCATATTATGGTATCAGATTTTAAGTTGATTATTAATTATCAATTATATTTTCTTAAATTTCAAAGTGAAATAAATTTGGTAATTCATCAAAATTGGCAATGTTCAATCCATCATAAAGTAAACATTCTTAAAGGATTTTATTTTTGATACATGATTAATATGGTGATAATTAAGATTATGTATCATTTTATAAAGGTTAACAAATTTCCTTCTTTTTTTATTTAGGTTTTTATGTTTAAATTTTTAAAGATTTGATTTATGATAATTAATCTTAAAGTAATTTAATTTATTCATGAATTTCTTAAATCTTTTATCCATATGTATTTTCTTAGTTTTCTTTTTAAAATTAAAATTATTTTGTTTCTGTCTCTATTCTTAATAATTTCTCTCTTTAATTCTAATAATCAACGGTCTATTAAGATTTTGCTTTGGTACTATAAATGGATAATACTTTATTCAAGCTATTCTAAATGAATTAAGAGTTTTTCAGTAAATTCAGTTGTCATTTAATTTTTCATCTAGATTCTATCTTCTTCATAACTTTTTTAACAATTTAATTTGATTAAATGAATTTTTTTTCTCATTTCCTCATCTACATAACCTGCATATTCCTTTTATATTTTTTATCTCAATCTATTCATAATAATTAATGATTACTATTATTCTAATTAATGCATAGATTTACTTTTGCTTAAATTTATAGAAACATTATGAATCAAAGATTGCTTTTCTTATTCAAATTCCTACTCAATTTAATTCATAATTTATTATGCTAGCTATCATTATGAATTTAATTTATAACCTCTCTTCTTTTTTCTGTTAATTAATTATTGAGAAATTGTGAACTTGTCATTTCTTATTTTGCTTAATTCAATTACTCTATATATTAAGCTTCATATTAAGGTTTCAATTCTTTTATAAGTTATTCTCTAATCTATCATTATTATAGTATTTTACATTAGGAATCATTTCCTCAATTAATTGTTTAACTTAATCTGACATTAATAAATATGAAATTTGAATTTATATTATTATATTAATTTATATACTCTTTCTATAATAATACAAATCCATATCAGATAATACTCTTTATGTTTAATCATATAAATATTTTTATTTTTGTTATTCTTTATATACAACATTAATTATTAATAAATTTTAATAATCTATATATCATATGAGCTCAAATTAATTCACTCCATAATAAAAAGAGAAAATCAAATAAGTCTGTGAATTTTCAAGTCAAACTGAAGAAAAAGTCATTTATGTGTTATAAGGCAATAATTGGTAAGTAGAATAGGCAATTGATATTTTAACTAATGCAGGAGCATTCATTTCTAATACAAACAATACTTAATCATAATAACCTAATAATACAAATAAGATTTCATAATAGAATAACTTAAAGAATAAAAATTCCCTTCCTACTAAATAATAGTAAAATAATACAATTCCTTCACAAAAAAATGAAAAAAATGATATTTAAAAAATAGAAGAACAAATAAAATTGATAGATAATTAAGAATGGGAAACTTCTGATATTACTATAGCAAAAAATAGAATGTTATAAAAATCATTGAATTAAAATATAGGTCAAGAACTGAAAAGAATTTATCAACTACCAGTTGGTTTGATTAATGTTAGAAAAATAGGGTATTTTAATTGCATTATTTAAATTTTGGTTTAGAATCCTGCTTTCTTAGAGAAAGTGCTTACTTGGAAAAAAAATTAGAAATCTTAAAATGAAAAAGATAAAAAAGTAAATATAGTATTAAATATAGATATTATTTATTACGGAATTCTAAATGTTAATAAGAAGGTTGACTTTTACTAATAAAAGATTCTTAAATCATTAGGAATTTGTAGAAAAAACATTCGATATTATTAATTTTGTTACAAAAACTAAAATTTCTGATAAAAATTTAAAACCTAATGAATTTTTTGAAATTTTAATGAAAACTTTGGATCCAATTTTATCCAATACAGAATATGAAGAAAATTAGTCTAAAAATCTTTTAGATAATACTCTAAATGCTCAATTTTAAATATAATAATAATCAGTTAATGAAATTACTTTAAATTTTAAAAGAGAAGATAGATATCTATATTTATCCCTTTTGAAATTGGTTTGTTAAGATTAATTTATTATGTTTTAGAAGATTCCTCAAACATTCAGTTTTAGTTTACTATAAAAATAGAATAACAATTCATAGATAAAAGTGGATTATTGGATTCCTTTTACAATAAATTTGTAATTTCTGACTAATGAAAAGATGTGCTAATAATTGAAAAGTATATTGTTAAATTTAGTGAATGATAAAACAATTTAAGAAATTAACTCAAGTATAAATGAAATAAATATGTCTAAGAATAGAAATTATTGAATTCTTTGATTATAGTAGAATAGAGTTATGAATAGAATAAAATAATTCCAATAAATGTTATAGAATAATTAAGAATTGAAAGAAAGAAAGTATAAAATGAATTATAGAAATATTTTTTATTGAATGATGGCTTAAATTAAACTGAATATCATTAAGATTATTAATATTACTTACATGCAGCAGTTATTTAAATAGTAAAAGATAATTATTAACATTTTTATGTTTATATTTGCAATTTTACATTAAATCAATGGTATCGATATAATGATACAGATGTAAGAGTTGAATCAGATGATATAGTAAGAAAGGATATATAATAAAATGGATGTTACTTTGTTTATGTAAGTCAAAATCAAATGAGATGTATTAAACATCTTTAAGAAAAATAATTTTAGATATCAACTAATTTAGAATTGGAATAAGGAATCATAAATTGGAATTAATTAGAGATAAATTAATTAATGAAACCTTTAATTCCAAAAGAGATTAAAAAAATATTAGAAAGTGAAAATGAAAATAACAAAATTTAATGAATTATTTTTATAATTATTAATGTTTAATAGCAATATTATGTCAAAATATTGCACAATCCTTATCTTTCTTTTATTATTATGCTGGTTATTAAACCTCTGGTTTTTTTGGTTTTTATTCAACAGGTTTATTAATTTATTATTCTGGTTATTACCCATCATCATCTGGATTATTATCCAATTCCTCAACCATATTCCAATTACTAAAATTGGATTCTCCAAATCTATCTTTATCATATTCTTTAATTAAAAATCTAATGATTATTTTATTTACTTTACTTTTCTTCATTCTAAAGTAATTCAATTGTTAATGGTATTTTACTACTATAAAATGGACTACGAGTACTCATTGGTATTAATATCCAATCATAAACATAATCATATTCATAACCTTCCTTTACAAATCTTTCTTTAAAGATCTTTTTCAAAAATGAATAATCTGGTTTTTCATCATACCTAAGATTTCTAACATAATTCATAAATTATTAAAATTCATTAGGAACACCTTCATTATATAATTAGATGATACCTTTGCATAATTAATCAATTGGAGTTTATATTTTCTTTTCCATAATTTTTTAATATTTTTCTTCCTTTCTATTTGCTCTAATACCTTACCAAGGTAAAGTTCCTTTTAAAAAATAAATTAGCATATATCCTAAAGCTTCTAAATCATCTCTTCTTGATTATTCAAATCCTTTGTGAGTATTAATACTGGCGTAACGAGCAGTACCAATAAGAGGTTTTCCTTCTTTCAAAGGAATGTGTTCATGAGTCCTAGCATCCCTATATCGTTTAGAAAGTCCAAAATCAATTGTATAAACTATATGAGACTTCTTAGCACATCCCATAAGAAAATTCTCAGGTTTAATGTCTCGATGAACATAATTTTTAAAATGTATGTATTCTAAATTGGAGATCAATTAATCTGCAAGCATGAGGACTGTTTTGAGTGTGAATGCTCTTTTACATAACACAAGTAATTCTTCTAGATTTTAACCTAGGAGATCCATAACGAGAAAATTGAAATCATTTTCTTAACCGCACCTAAAAAAATATGAAACAAATAATTTAACCATAACATAGATGGAATACCCACTCCTCCTTATAGATTTTATAGAATCTTGCCTTCATATAATAACTATGGATGTTTAGATTTGACTTCTTCAATCTTTATTGCAACATCTTAATTTGATTAAACATTCTTTGCAAGATAGATTTAACCAAAACTACCAACTCCTATTTTTGGTCCCAATTTATATCTATATCTATAATAATATTGTTTACCTTCCACAAACTCTTAATTCAATTATACTCATTAATTAATATAATGAAGCAAACTCCTAAGATGAGTTAGGCTAGCAGTCCAAATAATAAACTCATCAATACATTATTATTGAAATCCAAAAGTCCTTCCTAATACACAATTCAAAGTCCTGCTGTATCTCCAACTTAAGTGAGTTTGCCTAAAGCTCTCTATCCACACAAAAACTCTTCAATAGATTTAACGAAATTGGCTACATTAATGAAACAATAAAAAGTGAAATAATCATCTTCAGAAGGATCAAAAGATTCAATGACTCAACTTATAGCTAAAGCTCGTGCAATTGCAATGTCAGCCAAAACTCCATCAGGCCCTATTCATATTAGAAATGACTCTGCATAAGTACGTAAGGTGAACAAGGAAGCAGAAGTTGTAAGTCCAAAAGCAACTGATATGAAATTAATTAATAAGGCAGCTTTCACTTTTGAATTTGTAATTGGTATAGGAGGATTTGGTAAAGTGTGGAAGGTAAAAAGAACAGGACAATAATTTGCAATGAAAGAGATGTCCAAAGCACTTGTTATCACTAAGAAAAGTGTAAATTCTGTTATGAATGAGAGAATGCTTCTTAGTTAACTTAAACATACATTCCTCATTAATATGTATTACGCCTTCTAAGATCGTGAAAACCTATATTTAGTCATGGATTATATGTGTGGTGGTGATTTACGGTTTCATATAGGCAGAATGCGACGTTTCAATGAAGAATAAACTAGTAAATATTATATAACATTTCAGAGTTCTTTGTAGCATCAATATTCATTGGTCTCGAGTATTTACATACAAATAATATCATTCATCGAGACATTAAACCAGAAAACTTAGTCCTCGATGAAAAAGGATTTGTTCATATCACGGATTTAGGTATTGCTCGTGTCATGAAATAAGAAAATTCAAGTGACACTTCTGGAACTCCTGGATATATGGGTATTATATTTATAATATAAATCAATTATAAGCACCTGAAGTCATGTGTCGACAAAATCATACATTTGCTGTCGACTATTATGCACTTGGAGTCATTGCCTATGAGTTTATGTTAGGAAGAGTAAATCATTATATATCCTATATCTTAGCGTCCTTATGTTGGTAGATCTCGTCAAGAGATCCGTGATTAAATTCTTGCTCGACAAGTCTAAATTAAGGCTAGTGAAGTACCTCAGAACTGGAGTGTGGAAGCTGTCGACTTTGTTAATCGACTACTTCAACGTAAACCAGCCAGTCGTCTCGGTTTCAATGGTGGCCACGAGATCAAATTACATCCGTGGTTCAAAAGCTTTCCATGGTCAAAGCTCTAAAATAGGGAATTGAAGGCTCCCTTTATTCCTAATCCAAGTGATGATAATTTTGATTAAAGACAAATTGTTATTGAAGATGAGGAAAATGCTGATCTCATTGCTTAAAACATTTAATTGTTAAGAGATCCAAATGCTCAATAATAGTTTGCTGGCTATGAGTATCAATCAAACAATGAGAAGATCTTTGTCTTTGATTAAACAAAATAATCATGAATCCTTTGACTAACATTATTTTAAATTCCTCATTTAATAATTATATAAAATTATGGATATATAAATATTATTTATTTTTTTTTACTTTGCTTGTTATAAATGAAAGATTTATTAAAATATGTAATATAATATTTCCTAATTATTTTATAATAATACAATTAGTATATTAATTAGTATAAAAAATCATTTGAATTTTAATGGAAACTTAGGTAACAGTATTCCACTTACAAATTATGGGATTAATAATCTTAATTTATAATCCAAAATCTAAGAAATTTTCTTCAATTATTATTTTGATCCTTGATATTATCTATTAATCCAGTAGTTTTTAGCCATCTTTAAATAATTAAATGATGATAAAGTTTATTTTCTTAATTTTTATTTATTATTCTTTCAAATTTAAAAAATGAAGATAATGTCATTCAATTTCTAATATTATATCCTTCTAACGATTTCAAAAAATTAAACAAATATGCTTGAAGAATATTCAAAATTATTATGCATAGTACTTTTATTCTATAATTATCACTAAATTATATTAGAATATCTAAAGTTTATAGAGAAACTATTTCACATTGTTTATAAATTTTTGTTGTGTCATAAAAGATTAATGAGCATTGTATTATTTATTTAGATGGATAATAAGAGATTTTAGCAAATTTGTATATTTTAGGAGTTTAATTTTCAATGGGAAAGTTTATTACAGTAAGATAGAGAGAGTCTAATTGAAGAATTTAATTAAATTAATAATTTTCATTTATAAATACCCCATCCGGATATGAATTATCAATTTGAGAGACATCAATAAAAATTAAATATTGTTTAAATTCTATAACATATTATTTTATCTGTAATAAATTATTTATATATAATATTTTATAAAATATGGGATGCACAATTACATCTGAAAAAGTAAATCTATAGAAAACTATGATGTTGGAATCAACATTTAATAAAGAATAAAGAGAGAAAGAATAACGCATTAAAGCTCACTTAATTTTAGATCAATATAGATAAACAAAAACAATTAGAAAGTAAGTTAAACTCCAATCTGATGTTAAGGATGCTTTGTAGGAATAATTGTATCGGAACAAAACAGCATAACCTTAAAAATCCTATATTGCTAATTGAATTATATATTCGATTATTAGAAAGCATTTCAAAGCAAGCTTTACTGTTTTGAACTAATATTTAATCAATATGTTTAAGTTCTTTTAATCTTTATTCACATTCCTTCTCATCTTTTAAAATTATTTTTGGATAAATTAAAACGTTTTATTTGCTAAATCTCTTTGATTTTCCTTAATTTAAAATATATTATTTTCAATGTTTATAATTAATTTTATTTTATTTTAATTCTATTTTTTATAAATATCCAAATTTTATAGATTTTTGAAATATTCTTCTTTTAATCTTATGATAAATAATAGATTAAATAATATATATTGAGATATTATATTTATATCTAGAATTTTGGTGAAATTTAAACGATATTTTTGTATTTTTGTTCATTTTAGTAAAACTATTAATTTAAAAAAAAAACTTTTTGCTTCATTTATATTTTAAAACGTGATTAAATTGAAAGTAATTAATATAAATTAACCACAGTTCTCATTTCTAATATTCATTATAAAAAATATTAATCATAAAATTTAATGAATATTGTGGAGACTAATCTTGTTTTGAAAGATTAATACTAATCTTGAAAAACTTTGAATTAATGATTCTGACATTTTATTTAGTGTAAAATATAGAGATATAAACTAATTTAATTGATTTTTTAATAATTGTTGTTAAAATAAACACATTTAGTAAAATTATGAAACAATTTATATAATATATTTTTTATTATTTATACATATGAATTATAGTTTATTTTTAATAATAATTCAAAAATTAATAATAATTGAGAAAATAATTATTAAAGAATTTTTAATTTTAAATCTTGAAAAGCATATATGATTATGTGCATAATTTTGATTATTATTGATTATCAAATTTGATTAATCTTTGTTCTTTGTTTATTTTATTTATTGTATAAATTAATGTTCATGGATTTTGAAGATGAAGATAATGCTTATTTGGAAGTAGGTGATAATCGAAATGTAAAATGTCGTCATTAAAATAACCACAATAAGAGAACTAATCAAAGAGAAAGCTATTTAAGAAATTGTAATATTCAAAAACGACAAGAATAAGGATATAAAGATAAATTATAGATTAATGATTAAGAAAATGAAAAATAATTAAGGAAACTACAACAATAGGAAAAGAAATTGAAGGTGATAGAAAAAAGAATTTAAAAATAAATGGATATCTAAAAAGATAATGAAAAGATGTAGCCTAAAAAAAAGTAAAAAGTTAATCATTAAATTGCTATAAGAGAATAATGATATAATAAAATACAAATCTAAAAATTTATCATAATAATTTAATAATATCTGAAAAAATAAACAATAAAGGAACCAATTTGATTTCTTTAATTATTCTGATATTCTTACTTAAATTGGTTCTAACATATTTTAAACATAATTTGTTAAAATACTAATTAATTTAAAATTAAACACAAAATGTAGCCACAATAATTTTTAGACTTAGTGCAATGTGCCTTCTTTGATAGCAATAATTAACGTGGATAGGCTGAATAAGTACTCTTAAAGTATAAGGATGAATGTACAGATGAATTTCTTATGTATTGTGCATCTGCATTTGCAAATCGCGCAATTTAGAATAGACTACGTATTGCATGCAGTACTTTAATAAAACGATTAGTTGGATTAGTTGTATGTTATCTTATTAATTAATTTTAAGCATCCTTCTAATTAAATCATGTGGTTAGCTTGTACTTAAAATACTAAAAATGAAGTAAAAATTAAGTTCATGGATTAATTAATTGATCCTGAACATGAGATTAGAAGATCAGCTGCTAATGTAAATATATTAATTTTATATACTAGACTATAAGTGAGATTTGTGCTATTGAATTACCACGTTAAGAATGGCCAGATCTTATCTCAAGATTGACTACTAATTCTAAACATAGTAATGTTTTAGTAAAAGTATCTGCTATAATGACTTTGGGATATATTTGTGAATCACTTGTATTTAGATATATTATAAATAGAAAAATCATTAATCTTCAGGTATATCAGAATAAGATGCAAAAGTTATTTTAATGGGAATATGTGTAGGGATGGATATCAATGAATAGAATGTAGAAATTAGAATTACTGCAATCAAAGCATTATAAGATTCACTATATTTTATGAATAATCTATTTACTTAATAAGTATAGATTACAATATTCTATTATAGGAAATATTTACTTTTGTTAAAAACTTAATTTTATAAAATGCTATGTCAAACATATAAGAGATTAAACTTAAATCTCTTTAATGTTTAATTGATTATGTTAAATAATTGTTTGCATTCTTACCTGTATTTATTTCAGATTTATATTAAACAACATAATCTGCTTTTGAAAATTAAGGAGAAGTTACTATTGCAGCTATAGAAATTTGGAATACAATTTGTGCAGAAATTAAAGAAATAATAACTGAGAATACTAATTAATAAACACCTGAAACTAATTCTGTTGATTGTTGTGTTTAATTTTTTAAGAAAAATTATGAAGGATTTATTATACCATTTATGCGTAATCTATTATTGGATGATGGAGATGCAGAAGATGAATATCAAGGATTATCTGTCCCAAATTCTTCATGTAAAGGTTTAGCATATATAATTGAATTTGCTGGTAATAATACTTATGATTCTGTTAAAAATTTTATATAAAATACTATTACACATTAATAATGGGAATATAGAAAAGCAAGTGTTATGGCTTTTGGTGCATTAGCTGAAGTATAAACTGAAGAAATTGGAATTTTAATTAAATCTGCATTAACTAGTTTATTTGGTTGTCTTGTTGATTCAAATATTAAAGTAAAAAAAGCTACTACATAAACTTTAAGTAGAATTGCTGAAAATTATCCATAATGTTTTCATGAACATGATTAAGCTTAACAAATGCTTGTTACTCTTTTAGATTAATTATCTAATAAAATATCTATAGTATAAAATTTGGTTTGGGTCTTTGTTTATTTAACTGAAGGATTAGCTAATTTTCAAAATAGTGTTTTCACAAGAGAAAAATTCACTATTCTCTAACATCTAGCTAGTACATCAGTTAGACCAGATATAAAAAATTCAGAAATTGCACTTATTGATACTGCATTTATGGCAATATTAAATATCATTTATAGTGTAACTGAAACTAAATTATGTAATGATTATTTAGTGTAATTTTATCAACAAATTCAATTATTAGAAAATAGTAATTAAGTACCTATAGAAATTAAATATCATCTTGAAATGGGTTTAATGAGTGCCATGCATGGATGTGTTGTAAGATTAGATGATACTACAACTTCAGAGAAATAATTTGAAGACATTATGAAAACATTATCAAAAGTAGATTCTAGAGTTAAAAATGATTACTTTTATGTACTTTCTGGAATTGCTTATGCATTTAAAAAGAAATTAACTAAATATTCTACTTAAATAATTTCTGAATTAAATAAACCACTTTCAGAACCAGAAGATATGGAGAGTTTTAAAACTGCACTCTTTTGTTTATCTGATATTGCTAGAGCCATGGAAGAAGAATTTGTTCCATATATGAATATTTTAAATTATTTCTTTGGATTAATAAAAGTATTTTAATTTTATTATTTTAATTAGAATGGTAGTTTCAATAGAGAATTGAAAATATAAGTTTATAATGCAATTGCAGATATCATATTAGGTTTAAAAGATAAATCAACTCCATTTATGAATGATCTTAAAGAAATACTTAAATTAGGATTTGCTGCTAGTATAGATTTAACAAAGAGCAAATTAAGTGTTGACTAAGATTATGCTGAAAGATTGAAAGAGACAATGACAGCATTCTATACTTGTATGTTACATGCATATTGTGATCCAAAAACTCCTATTTTTGAATTAGGAGACACTGTTTAATGGTTTATCATATTTTGTTAAGAAATGTGTAATCTAAAATTAAAACCTACTATAGTAAATATAAATCTTATCAATATAGGAATATGTAAGATTAACTCTTTGTTGTATATTTGATTGCTCTCATTTCTTTTAAAATTTACCTGATATGAAATAAAAAATCAAAGAATTTATAACAAGTGATTTTGTTATTGAATTGATAAGAAAATTAAGTTAGTTTAATGATAAAGATTATCAAGATTGTGTAAGTTTTGCTTAGCAATTACTTAATGATGTATACGGTTACTAATTGAAATTATATTGAATGTTATTTTAATATTCTTGTTTTTCAATTGTTACAAAATTTAATTAAAATATTTATCATATTATTTTATTAATTGTTGATTCTATTAGTATGTTATTTAAATTCATTTTCAAAGAAGAACAATATAAAATTAGAATTGTTATATTATATTAGATATTTATATAAATATTCTCAAATTGTGTCTGATTAAATGATCTTTTGGGTTTTATCTACAGAATCTCCAATTTAATCATCATCTCCTTTCTTTTCACTAACTTTTTCTGTCTTACTTCCTGCTCCACCTCCAGCAGCTAATTAATTAATAATTTATTATTACCCATTGGTAGAATACTGTTTACTACAGCTCCAAATGTACCACCTAGAGCAAAGGCCTAAATTCCCAAGAAAATAAAGATAAATATTAGTAATAGGATTATTGCTCCTTATATTAAGAGCATAGTTAATAATCCTGGAGAAATTCCTAGAAAATCTAATGCCATATCTGTATTCTTTTATTAGAGATATTTCATGGCCTAATCAAATTCTTTTTCATTTAAAGAATCCTAATTGGCTGAGGAAGAACCCTTTTTAATATTTGCAAAGATTTCATTAATTCTATGCTCAGATAAATTCATTCCTAATCTCTTTGCTAATGTTCCATATTCTGTCTTACTAATACTTTTAGTTCCATCCTCTAAAATAATATATTTAATATAAATTACCATCTATAGCTTTAAACATATCTTAATTAGTAGCTGTTCCTTCTTGTATCTTTTTCATTAACTCTTATATTTCTTTAGCTTTTTTTGGATCTTATTATGATCCACCTATGCTTAATTATTTACCTCCAAATACACCCATTTCTTAAACTTATTTAATTATTTATTCAACAATCTTTATTGCACTGTCACTAACAGATAATTCTTTTAATAATTTTGGTACATATTCAAAATTGTAACTAGCCAAACCGAAAATACATTTGATCACTCCCATAGGCAATTCAATTATTTTAGCTCTTTTAGGTAATGCTATTGTCCATTGATCAGATTTTGATGCTTGCTTATCTTTTTATTAATTATTTCCACCTTTTTATTTCTTTTCCTTAACGTCATTGTTAGGATCTTGACCAGTTAAAGTATATAATAAAGATTCAATTTAGAATAAAAAGTCTTAATTAGTAATAGACTTTAATGGACAGTTGTTAATATTCTATATTTCTTAGAATAATTCACGAATAATAACTGTGTTCACATATTGTAATAGATTTAGATTCTTAAAGAGAACTGAATCAATAATGAAACACAAAACTTGAAGTTTCTTATCACTATCACTTTGAGCTTTCAAATCATCAATATTATATCCAGTTAATAATAAAATAATACCAGTAATCAATCGTTTTACTTAAGTTGATTATTCATCAATCTTAGTCAATTAAACTTATAATTCTTATAATTTCTTTGCTTTTTCTTAGAAATTGTAACCTTAGGGTACGATTGCCATAGATGGCATAATTTATTATTAATTACCCATTTGTAATTATTACATAGGAATTTATTATTAAATAGGCATTTATTATTATTATATTGGTATTTATTATTACATAGGCATTTATTATTATTACATAGGTATTTATTATTACATAACCATTTAAGGTTGTCCATTAATAGAAGTTCCTAATTATTATTACATGGGTATTTATTATGCTTATTATATTTGTTGTGGTTACATTATTTATGCTTGTGTTAACATTGGAAGTTAAGTACTTAATCTTTTTGATTAATCTTATTTTATTTAATTAGCTTTCTTTTCATTAATCTCTTTGTTGAGTTTATCTATTTAATCACTTAAAGATTATCTATTTTCTTCCTTAAAGCTTAACCATAAAGAATTAACAGTTTATCCTAATACATCTAAAATAAATTCATTAATTGTTTCAGTAATTTATGCTAAACCATCAGCAGGAGCATCTTCTAATTATTTTTTTTCTTCATTATCATTTTATTCATCATCTTCTTCATTATCTTCTTCTCCATCATCATCATTCTCATCATCATCATTTTGATATTCATCATCATCATCATAATTTTACTCTTCTTCATCTCTTTATGAGTGGACTTGAGAACCTTAGGCAATTTAATTATGTTATTATTCTAATTTATCTGAAGAGTCTTTTAATACTTTTAATGATCTTTCAGGTATTTAGATAAATACAAATAATTATACAAACTTGTCAAATACTCCTAAATATGTTCTAATAGCATCAGGTACATAATCACTTATTGTAATAATTGTATTTGGAATAATCTTTTTGAAATCTATATTTTAAATTTTTAAAGTTTCAGGATAGTTTATGATTTGATTACAAATCTTATATAAATTAAATATAGGTCCAATAAATTTAACTTATTCAATCTTTTCTACAAAGAATGAACCTGTCATAATTTTAAATATGAAATCACATTCTTTTCTTGAAAATGAAGCTTTCTTTGAATTATCCATTTTTTCCATTTCCATTTGAATTTATGATTAGATTTTAAGAAATTCTGGCATCTTTAAAAGCCATAAACTCCATGAAAAAGTTTAATGTTTTTTACTTTGTGACATTTTTTCAATTTTATTATAGAATTCTTAGTCACTATGACCAGGTTTATCTTATTTCTTTTTAATTGCTTAAAGTATTATTTAGAATGAATTAATAACTTTTTATCTTTAATTATTTCTAAGAGATCCATTCTTTTTATCTTATTGTTCATTAATTTATGAATAGATTAATAATGGTAATAATTATAAAGGTGGAATAATTCTCATTGCATTTTCTGGTTTTAAAAATTCTTCATTACCAATAATTGTAGATATATTTTTCCACATAAACATAGTTAAAATAAATCCAGCACTCATAGAATCAAGTGGTAAAATAGCTGAATACATTTTTTCAATATTACCACTTGATATTGCTAAAAATAATAAAGCAATATTTTTTGAAAGTTCTTTATTTTCATCATCATTTTTATTTTCAAGTCTTACATCAATAATCTTTGAATCAATTAAATTTTCAACTTATTTTTGAATATCAAGTTATAATTCAGCATTATTTGAATTTTGATTATTTTTTTTATTCTTTTATAGAGCCCTTTTATTTTAAATAAGCATCATTTTATTTGATTTCAAACCTATCATTGCTCTTAAAAATTATAATTCTGTTTCAGGTTCATCCTTAGTAAATGATAATTTTTTTAAAACTACAGAGACATCCTCATCTTTTTAGAAAAAGAATGAATAATCATCATTAACTATTTTTATTATGAATTAGGTTATTAATCTTATAGTAGTTAGATTAGTTTTATATTCATTTGCTAATTCATTCGATTATCCTATTTCAAAATCAGTAAGGATTGGTAATCTTAGATCATTAGGTAATGTTTCTTTTGTTATTGCTTATGCTAATTACCAAAGCAATAATATAAAGTATTCTTCTGTTTTTTTAGGATCAGAAGATAGAGCTGAATATTTACTAAAATCAAATCTAACAGCATCTATTTTCTCTATTTAATGTAATTATGATTAATCAAATCCATAAAGTAATTTTAATAGAATTGTTTTAATTGAAAAATATCTATCTGCAGAACTACTAAAAGATGGCTAATTTCTTGATTATCCCTTCTTATCAGGTAATTTTTTAACTTTTTATTCTTTTGATTATGCATTTTATAATTCAGGTGGAGGTGGTACTAGATTTTATGGATTACCTTATTATTATTATTATTCAGGTGGATCTTATTTAATCTCTTCAGGTTTAGTATCATCTGGTTTCTTTTAATCATTTTATTATTATTCTTATTTTGCTTATGGTTATGCTTCACCTCTTTTTTTTTTAATTAGATTATTCATTTAAACAGGTTTAAATTTGGTTGAAGCACTAGGATTGATAACTTAAGAGTAATCAGCTAATTAATAATAAACATCCATTCTGCCCAAATAAGCATCTATCAATGAATTCAAAACTTCTGTATCATTTTAAGAAAGATTCATTGATTTAATCAAAGTTAATTGATCTTCAGATTATTAAATATCAGTATCATATAATTACATAGATAAATTAATGAAACTATTAACTAATGAAACATTCTATTATAATGATTAAGCTAACACTGTAAATCCTTCAAATGATTTCAAAAAGACAGATAATATTTCTTGTAAATTCTTTTTATTTGATGCAGTATTCCAACAACAAGCATTTAAATAAGCTGATAATTATTATGGAGTATTTTATTTCCATCCATTCTTTACTTTATAAAAAGAACCAGATAATGCTGCTAATCCATAATATGCCATAGCTGCTGCAGGTTCTTCATCTGTAAAATATGTATCAGGTTCAATTATTGATTAATAATTACCTTTCCAAATATCAATTAATAATCTTAAATTGTCATTATATTAATAACATGCGTGTGACCATTATTCCTATGAATTCAATACACTTTACCAATTTTTACCTGTTCTTACATCTATAACCTCAAGTACAGCTTCCTCTAAAGTAGGTTCTTAAGAAGAGTTTTATTTAGGTTCAATAGATAGTTTTTATTAGTTAATCCATGCCTTTTTCATAGCTTCCTATTATTCATGAATTTCTTTATCCATTAATTATTTAAGTCTCTCTTTCAAAATAACTAAACGAGTTTAAGCATTTACTTTTTTATCTATACCTTCTGCCCTTATCCATTTAGTTATTTAAGAACTGCTTTATAAAAATCCAATATCAAAGAAATAATCATCCCAATTTATACCTTAATCTACAGATGTCTCAATATTCTAAATTGAAAATTTAAGATAATTTTCAGGTTCTGATATAATATCTAAACTATATTTTAGTATTTTATTAAATTAATAAGATTTAAAGAATCTATTCTTCATAGAACTATATTCCTCTTACCTTCTTTCTATTAGACCCTTTAAGAATTTTAATTTATGTAATACTTTCTATTACTAATTAGCTTATAAGGATTTATGTTCCAAAGCTGTTTGATATGTGACCAAACCAGCTGTACAATTAGCTGAAATTAAATTTTCTGCAGATATTGCAAATCCACAAGATAAACCTATTAATAGAGCAGCTTTTGTTTTTGAAAAATAATCAGTGAAATTCTTGAAATAATACATTCTTTCTATAGATGTCAAAATGAAATCTATCTATTGTGTAGTGATTTTATAATGTTCTTCATCTCTTGGCTATTAATTTTCAAGTGGATTCCAAAATTATCTTCTCAAACTTGCCAAAGAAGATGCTATTCCCATTGTAAATATAGGTGTCTATTAACATTCAATATCTTTCATTATCCATGAATCAGTTAATACTTTCTATTCCATATTTCTTCTTGGATCAATAAATAATGAACAAGTTTCTTAATAAACTTTAATCATTTATTAATAAAGTATCAAAGGATAGTAGCTTTTTAATTTGTTCTATTCTTCTGGATCATCTTTCAAAATTTCTACAGCTTCATCATATGAAATTCTATTGAATTATGGATCTGTAGAAGGTGTATTTCTAATTATTTTAGCAATTCCTAATAAATCATCATCACCAGTCATGTTTCCATACATCTCTACTGAATCTGCCAAAACATCTAATTAAGAATTTTTAATATCATTTTTGCCAATTTTTAAAAATTGAATTACTTATGGATTGAAATTACATATATCCACCATATCTTATAATTCTTCAATAGAATCAATTGTATCAGAAAATAACTTTTTCTTTATTTCTTCTATACAATTTTCTTACTCATCAATCCAATTAGGTACATCCCAAAATGGCTCAAAGTCAGATACATCTTATTACTTATTATTTTCAATTTTCGCATAAAGTTCATCCATTTACTTATACCATTCAACTTCCCCAAATATTTCTTTCAATAATGTTGGAATAGCTTAGAAAGACAAAAATGTCGATAAGACTAAAACTGGATTTACCCATTTCTTTTCTTCATTAATATATGTCTCTTATATTAATTTCCAAGCAGGAATCATTCCTTAAGTAAGCATTAAAACAATAGGATCTATCTATATTATCTATACTAATTTATAAATAGCATATTCGACTGAATTATTAGTTGGAGTCAATTCTGTAGGAATATCTTTTGTTTTAGGGTCTTCCAATAATTTATATAAATTGGCCAAAAAGCCTTTCACATTAAAAGAATCAGGAATAGGACCACTAATACAACCTATCAATCCTTACAATAATCCAAAATATTCTGCTCTACCTTCACATTAAGCATAATCAAAATGAGGAAGTTTCTTTATGTATGTTTCTAATCCAGCATACTTTCCTCTAGCCAAACCTTTTGTTAATACTGCTATTTCAGGATTAACTTTCATATCTTTAATTAATTAATTGTCTTTTATTGAGGAAATCTACTTTAACCAATCTTTATCATGATTAGATACAACTTTATCTAATTACAATAGATTTTAAACTCCTTAAACTTTTAATTTTTATTCTAATTTTAATCCATTTATTAAAGCCTAAATATTATTGATTTCATAATCTTAGAAGATTATTTATAAAATCAATACAAATTCATCTCCTTTTACTCCTACTTTATCTAATAATGGTCCTAATTTTTTAGAAGATGTAGATAAATATTGATAATTTTGTATTCTTTAAGTAGAACCTTTAGCATTTTTAATAGTAGTTAATGTACTAATCATTTCAACTACTCCAGAATCCATGTTGAGTTCTTTTGAAAAGAAAGATGTTTAATATCCTTGACCTGTTATTAAATTGATAAAATTTAAGACAAATTAATCTGGTATTTTAACTAAAGATTACAATGGTATTTTAATTCCTGGATTCTCTTTTTCAAATTTACATGCTTATTATCTTCTCATAAATTTAACCATAGTTTATGTAAATTTTTGATTATCATTTAAAAAGAAAGTATGAATTGCTTCAAAGAATTCTTATTTAATATCCAATTTTTTAGTTAAATATTACAAAATATTTTATTTTTGAATTTATTTAGTATCTTAATCTTCAAATGTTAATTATAATTCACTCCATTAACCTGTAAAATAAAGATAAAGACATGCAAATATATGATAAATTTATGGAAGTGGTCTTTTTTCATCATTCTTACTTCTCTTACTATTTTATATTAAGAAATTCAATAATAATGTAATAGATCTCTATTTTGAATTTTCATTTAACATTTAAATAACTAATACTTAACCATCATTTAAATCTTTTTTATCTAAAGCGTATTTTAATTCATTAGTATTTTAACTATTTAATGTAGATGTTAAAAATGAAACTGATTTATTTAATTATTTTAAAGTTCCCTTTGGTAATTTACCATTCTCATCCTTTCCTATTATTAAATATGCTAATTAATAAAATGAATTTATATCCATTCCTTTATCTTTATTAAATAACAATTTTTCAATTAAAGGCAATGGTAATTTTATCATAGGGAATAAGTTTTACATTTTTGAATAAACAAATTGATGTTTCTTTTAGATCATCTCCATTTTAGAATACATAAATTCTAAATAACTTTCATAATCCTTTTGATTTTCTTTTGAAATAAATTCTTCACTCTTAGTTGAATCAACTTTAGGTTAAGAATTTTAAATTGATTAAATTACTCTATCTGAATTAGTTAAAAAGATAATGTTTATAAAATCTTCAAAGAATTATTTATTAACATTTAAAATTGAAGCAAAAGCATATACACTTTATTTAGTATCACTTGTTAAAGCTTATGGTGATGAGAATAAATCAATATTCTTTAATAATAATATATTAGTAAGTAAATCTATTTCTCTTTAATTAATTTGTGCAAATTAATTGTAATTGTTACCAACATCCATTAAAATATCTTTAACTTTTTAAGATGTAATCTAACAAGTAGGATCTGATATAGTTTCAATTAAAAATGTTTTCAATCTTCCAGAATTTCCACCTTCAACTGAATAATCTTCTTTAGCAACTACTTCTTTTTTAAGTTTTTGCATCCACAATTTTAATTCAAAATCAGGTTTTTATATATCATCTATTGTATCAGAACTAGCTCCTAATTTTTATAAGTTATCTCCATCAGCATATGCAATATCAAGTACCTTCTTTCCTAATAATACTAAAATAATATATTCTCTTGGTATATTTAAATCTACACAAGCATTAGATAAATGAGTTGCATTATTACATTTAAATAAAATCAAAAGTGAAAAGAATTATTTTACTCTATTAACTTCAGTTTTATGAATTTTAGAAATAATCTAATATAAATCTTATAATCCTTATTTAGAATATAATTATAAAAGCACAGATATAATTGCAAGTAATGTTTTTGTATCTAATCTCAAAGATGTAGCTAAATTCATTAACAAAGGATTTGTTTATAATTTTTCAAATAATTTCTCTTCATTTTCTGATCCTTCATAAGTTGTATACTTATAATATTTTATAGAAGCTATGGCTTATAATTATTGAGCTTTCTTTTCATCTATAGAAAAAGCATTAGCTTATAAATGTAAATTAGAAGTCAATTCTCTTGAATCTTCCATAAAGAGACTAACCATTTCAAATACTCCTGTCATTAATGGAATAAGCTTTTTAAATTCTCTTTCACTAACTACTAAATCTCTTATTGATTTAACACTTTCATCATGAAAATTCTCAAATATAAATTTAAAAACATCTCTAATAACTTCTTTTGGTATCTTTTCAAAATTATGTTACATAAAATTAAATAATAAAGTAATTAAAGATGGATTTTCTAATATTTTATCTATATTAGTTTTTCTAGATTTAATCATTCCATTAATAACATCTAATGCTTTTGATATTCTTTATCTAACCAATTTAGTTGGTAATGCTTTATGCTATTTATTGAATGAATTAACTAACAATTCAATTAAACCTAATAAATCTTTCATATCTTTCAATTATGGAATTTCATCAAAGAATCCTGAAATAATTCCAAATATTTTATGAAAAGTTATTTAATTACCTTTTCTACCTTCAAAAAGTGACATGGCAATTTTTAACAATCCTGAATATTTTGACAAATATTTTATCTAAGTAAATTAGGGTTCATCTTTCAATTATTTAATTATTTAATCAAGATCATTAAAAACACCTAAGAAATTTTCTTATTATAAATGCTTTTATAATGAAATAGCCTTCTTTAAAACTAAAGATAATATTCTTGGTTCAAACATTTACATATCTTAATCTTAAAATAAAATTGCACTTTCTTATTAAATTAATTAAGCAAAACATTCTGCACATGGTTAAATAAGTGCTTCTAAATAATCTTCTGGACTCATTTAAGCAGTATTTCCACTTGGATAAGCAAATTCCCAAACAAATGTCATTATTGGTTAACCAATCTTTTTAAGACTATCAAGTTTTAATGTATTAGCTGCTGTGTAAATTAATTAAGTAAGATTATTTTTAAACATATTTTTATCTTTCTTAAAAAGTGCCAATGCAATATTAGCTAATTCTTATCCATATCCTTCTATTTATTTTGCCATTTATTCTTTCAACATTGATATTGCCTTATCTTCTAATTCTTTCATCATTTTTGCAACAAAAGCTTAAGGATTTGCAGCTATTGCTTATAACTCACTGGCAGCATTAGAAGCAGCCTCTAAAGCTTTATCTGGATTACTTAATAAAGCTTCAGCATTCTCTTCAATATGTGCTAATGTACTCTAATCTACTAAACCTAAACTTGCTGCTTATCCAGCAACAGACTTGAATGCTTCACTATCCATCATGTCATTCATCTTACCTTTTAAATCCATTTTAGCTATCATACTACCCATTTAATCTTTAGCTATTTTTTAAACATATGCTATAACAGTTTCAAATCCATCAGTTGCTATTTCCTTAAATTAAGCAGCTTTTGAACTGATAACTGTAATAAATGTTGCAGCAGCAGTAGCATAAGGTAAAAATGCTGTAGGATTTACAATAGCACCTAAAAGTAACCATACTAATGCTAATGTAATGAAAACACATAATTGATATGCTGAATATAATACTAATGCCCACATAATTTATCTGAAAATTAATTAAATT
The DNA here is from genome assembly GCA_905182975.1 of Paramecium primaurelia. Taxonomy (NCBI): domain Eukaryota; phylum Ciliophora; class Oligohymenophorea; order Peniculida; family Parameciidae; genus Paramecium; species Paramecium primaurelia. Next base: position 198,165 of record CAJJDM010000113.1, read on the forward strand.
CTATTTGCTGTTTTAGGAGATACCTTTCTAAAAAAGTTTTCTTATGGGAATTACATAGATATGTAATAATAAAGCAAATCAATAATAGAATAGATCCAATAAATACCAACAAGAATTAAGACATTCTTAATCCAAGTACTTTCATTATATAATTTTAATGGAACAACCCAATAATTCTATAATATATCTTCTAATGTAATTAAATATTAGATTGGAATAAGTGAATATTAAGCATATAAAATCTTTTCTAATATTGTAAATGAGAATAGAGGAATAATTAATATAATTGTTGTTATGAAATGAGCTAAAACTGTAAAGAAATCAACCATCCACCATCCTCCAAATAGAATAAGTTCTCTATTTGCTTCAGCTAATTCAGCTTAAGTTTTAATTAATTCAGGATTATTCAAAATTAATGAATAATGATTTTACATTTTCTATCGATTAATAATAAAAGTTTATTATTCTGGTAAACATTTCTTAAGACAATCAGTTAAACAATTCTATACTTTCATCATAAATGAAGGAGGAGCATCATCCTCTTTATGAACTTCTTCTTCATCTCTTTCAACCCATTATTATGGGATATATTTACTTGTAATATTGTAACTCTTTTATAATTCTGATGCTGATGGTTATTCATAAGGTAAATGATTTAAAACACAAAATTCCTAATATTATTCATTAAATGTTTGCACAACAATATTATCTTCTTCAAAATTAGTTAATTTACAACAATTATTAATAAATAATTCTAAAGCATTTTTATCTGCTGCTATTACAGGTAATTTAGGCATCATGCCATTAAGAAGGACTCTAACATAAGATTCTGTTTATGCATCTTCTTTAAGTGTAATTTTGAATCCTTTTTATTTTAATAATTTAATATTCTTTTCATCATCCAATTTTTATTCAAGAAAACCATTGAGGAAACAAAACTTTTCATATAATGTTTTCATCTCATTTCCTAGAATAGATTCTGTTGTTAAATTATGTAATTCTGAATCTGTATTGCTTTTTTATTTCTTTTAAAATAAATGTGTATAGAATTCTTCAGCTGAATTAATATACTTTTTGCTTATCAATACACATAAATAATCTATGAATGCTGATAGAGGAGGAGCCAATACAAATAATTAATATAGTAATCTACCTAAATTCATATTTAAAACACTAAAAAATATATAACTATTAATTACATTTCCATATCTTATGAAGATTATTTCTTTTTGTCTGTATCATCTTATTTATCAGATTTTTCATCTTTTTTTACATCTTTTTCATCTTTTTCAGGTGCAATCTTCATTAAAGGTTATGCTCCTTCAGCATCATTCTTTTTTTCTATACCACTATATTTATTAGTAGCTGCAACCTATTCTAAAATTTATTTGTAAACTGAATTTATTATATAAAGAACTCCTAACATTAAAAAGAATGCTGTTAATATTGAGATGATAACAGATACATAAACTGCCCATTAGGTTGCTGGACTTTAATCTAAATTAATGTTTGTTAATTAATAACTTGTTTCATTTAATTTTACTATTTCAACCCATCTTTCAAATTCATTATTAGATTCAATATATTTACGTAAACCAGTTGCTTCTTTTGGATAATTTTCAGTTGGAAATTTTACTGAATTTTACCAAGCAATTGTTGTTATGGAATGTTCAGCTTTTTCAAAATATTTTCCAATTAAAAATCTAGTATTATATATATCATCTAAATCTAATGTAGGATGATAGGGACAAAATCCAGGACTTAAATTTAAATCTAATGTCCATGATGCTGTACTCATTAAAGTAAATGAAAATGTACCCATCCACCAAGGTTTTACATATGAATAAGCAGGATTATAGGTTAATGACCATTATTAATAATTATCAGATCTAGTAATTTTAGATCCAACTTTAAGTACAAAATTAGGATCAAAATTATGAGGATCATCAGCCATTTTCAAATAATGTCTTAATATTTTTTAACTTGGTAAATCAAAATCAACACTTCCTGATGCATAACTTAATCCATGAATAATAGTATCCTTTTTTGTAATAGTTTTATTTTATTTTTTAATAATGTTCACATAAACATTACCAAATCTTCCAGTAACATTTAAGAATCTTAAACCAGTAGGTATAGAGTGAGGTAATTTTTTTTATGCTTCTGCAAATATTCCTTTATAATCAATTTTAGCCTCTGTTTTGTTAGCATTTTTATCAGTCTCATTTTTATCATCTTTTTTTAATTCTTCTCCTTCTTTCAATAATCTTAATTATGATCCTTAAGGTTTTCCTTAAGCTTAATCAGTAGAATTTGTTGGATTAATAGTATTATTAGATTTTTTTAAGACATCTTTAATTGTTTAACATTCCAAAGATTAACAAAATATTGAATTACCAAAACAAGAAGGTTAAAATAAAGTAGCTTATTTTTCTTTAATGTCTTTTGTTTTACTTTACATATTAGCTTTAGGTGTTTGAGGATTAGTTTTATTATCTTTTTGAGGATCAGCATCACTTTTAGGAGCAGTAGCATCTTTTTCTTATTAATGAGTTATTTAATCTAATTAGACTTAAAATTCTTTAGATTGATTATAAGTATCAACAAATGGTAATAAGATAATATTTCCTTATAAATTTTCATGTTCATCAGCAAAAAAACTTTCATATATTTCATCTTCTAAACTTAAAAATTCTGTTTCATCTTCCTTATCTCCTTTATCTTTTTTATCTTTTTTTTCATCCTTCTTATCTTTATCTTTATCTTTTTCATCATCATCTTTATCTTTATCTTCATCCTTCTTCTTCTTTTTCTTTCCAGTACCAACTCCTTAAATAAAGGCCTTTACTTCAGATGCAGGTGCTTCTTAACAACCAACAACAATTGGATTTGCAATCACAGGAGCAGCATAACAATAATGAGGATTAGCATGTGTCCAATTAACCATCATTTCATTATCAGTTTAAAATATGATATCACCATTTTCTAATCTAACATCAGAGAATTATTCAAATTATAAATAATTTCCTTAAAATCTTCCTTAAATACTATTAAAGGTTAAGTTCTTAGTAACTAATTTTAAAGCATTTAATTCAACTAATTCTCCTGTCTAAATAAATATTAATAATAAATAATTACAATATTGATTGTATTATAGGATATATTATTGGATGTCATCACAATAAAACAAGATCCAAAACAATTTATTGATAAATCATCAAGAACTGCTTGTTTATAGACATGTAAATCTATTTAACAACTTTGAGCAGATAATAAGTTAGTAAATTCATAACTATAATTGCTACCTTAAATATCTTCTGAAATTGTTGAAGTATTTGCATTAGGATCTATATTGAATCTTCCTGGAATTGAATATTCAAGGGCAAAGTCTGGTATAAGTAAGCTTGAACTTTCATCTATTGCATCACCTAATTTTGGCCCATCTATTGTTGTTTAATTAAGACTTTGGACATGAGAGTTTTTCTTTTTTAATGTTGTAATACTAGCCCCTAAATATTTAATTGAAGACATAGATTTTGTAATTTGATATTCCTAAAAATATATATTATTATTATACACTATCTATGATATGCATTCTACAATTTGTAACATTCATCATCAATCTTGAATTGGCAGGTATTTTTTAAATACCATCATAGAAGGCAAAAAATTCAAATATTACATAAAAACCTGTAAACAAAACTGTTGTAGTTATGATTAAAAATATGATTCGAACAAAAGATCTTAGACGTATTGCCCATTTAAGTGCTTGTTTGTTTTATTCCTCTAATTCCATTTATTGTAACTAAAGGGACTTCCTAAAATAAGATTTGGTAAACAAATTTACGTTTTGCTCCAAACCTTTTTAGACTCTATTTTCTAGATAATAGGTCTTTTATCATCATCAGAAGAGGAGGATGACTCTTAATCATCTTTTTTTTTCTTATTTTTTTTTTACGATCTATAAATTCAAAAATATTTTTACTTTATTGGTTTTTCTTGGTTGCTTTGTTAAGCAATATTATCCTGTGGATTAGGTGGTTTATTAACAGGAATCTCAATTTCTCCAGGTTGTTCTTCATTCATCTATTGATATTGTTAAGACATTTGAAAAAATAATAATGAAAGTATATGTTTAAATTATTCGAATTTAAATACATTAAAAAAGAAGTTATACAACTTAAATAATTGATCATTAATATCATTTGATCATGATTAATAAATAAAATGAATAAGTTTAGGTATATTGGATTTGTTAGAAATTTATTTAAATTTTATTTTCAACTAATACAAAACACACGCTCAATATAAATTTAACCAAAAATAATACATTAAAATATGTATATAATTATTAAAAACTAATTATTAAAATCATAAAGCGAGAGGTATTAATTTTAGAATCATTTCAATGAATTTCAATTCATCATCAAATTCTTAAATATCCTCATCAATTTCCTTTGCGGTTAAATTTACATATTAACATAGAGTTTTTGTTGTTACTAATTATTATAATAAATAATATATACATGATAAAACAATTTTTTTATTTTATGAATTCGCTATTATTTGTTATACTACTTTTGGTTTCTCAGGTGATTTTTTTTTGAAATTCTAATCTGGAAAATCAATCGTTTTATTTATAATACTATAATTGATATGATATGAATCTAATTGAATATCTTTAGAATTCTTTATTATTTAGTACATCTTTTATAGATTTTATATTGTCCAACAATCTGAAAATATTTATAAATGATAAAATCTAAATTAATAATTCAAAAAATACCTTCTTTTAAATGCTTAATAACTTCTCTCTAATCTATATTAAAGCTTAATTTCTTCATAAAATGCTACTGAATGTATTTAATGTTCAGATAATCTTATATCTGGTAACAATAATAAACATAATTAAAGAGAATCTTCTAAAATAGAATGTCGTTTATTAGATGATTTAATTGTCAATTGTTTTAATATTTCATGTATATCTGATAGCAATTCTTGTTTTTCTTTTAACATTGGATCCTCTTTTACTCCCATTTTTATTTCATAACTTGATAATTTTTGATCATAATAACTCTTTTCTTAACTTTCCTAATTAAATTCTGAGACTCTCTTTTAATTTGTTGATCTTCTATTAACAATTTCCCTACTTTAAGATTAGAATATATTTGATTAAATTAATTGTATTGGTTTTAATTCATTTTATTCTTTTTTAATTCTATCCTTGAGTTATTAAGCAGCATTCTATGGTGTTAATATTTATTCAGTTTCTTTATCATTTTGATTATATTAAGTAATTTAAATTTTAACACAGAAAACAGGCTAAATTTTTAGTTATGAATTTTTACGAACTTATTAATGAATTTATTGTTATTACTCTTCTATTTAAGTTATGTTAGGCTAATTAGATTATTTTTTATCTTAAGAAGTAGATTTTGGATATTTTGCTTTAGAAATATAAAATTAATTTGCAACATTTTCTTGAACTTGTATTTATGCAATCATTTAATTTTCTTTTTTGCTTTAAACTTATATAGGTGTCTATTCTTTCTAAATACTATTTTTCTTTAGTTAGCTATTTCTAGTTGAATATTCTTTTTATTATGATTGATTCTATTTGAATTAGTTTTCAGATACATAATCATTTGATGCGACATTTTCTTATTAGAAATTTGAATTTTACATTGATATTTGAAATTTAGTTATAATAAATATTATAATAAAATTAAATTCATATTTAATTGATTAGTTTTCTAAAATAATATATAAGTATTGATAAATTTTCATTCAAAAAAAATAATATAATATTATTTCATATATATTCAATATAAAAGCTACTTATTTAAGATATTTATTCAATTTTTAATAACTAAAATTGAACTATACATTTTAAGTAAAATACAATGTGTAATGAAAATTTAATTAATTTTAATATATGGAGAGTGAAATTTAAATAGAATCATTCTGTTATCATGTACTTAAGGTTGGATTAATCCATTTTAAATTTGGTTACTAAAGAATCAATTTCTTTGTCTATTTAGATATAATAATAGCTGGTTCATTTTAATAGAAGTTATAACGAATGACAATTGGATTAAATTTAACTTTTTTATTGTTCTTCTCTAACTTTTTGTTAGAATATTAAGTTTAGATAATTTGAGTAATAGAACATTCCTCTTTAGATTAGACTTTTACTTCAAAATCATCTAAACATTCTACACTTTAATCTTCTTGATTTTGGTAAAATCCTAAGGGAATAAGAAATAATTATTTTGGACCTATCATTGATAATGATATAAATTTATTTATCATTTCAAGTATTAATAATTCTTTAAAAAATAATTAATATTTAATATATTTAATTAATTGTAATCTATAACAATAGTAATATATACTCCTATATATATATATAACACTTACTTTAATATAAATTATGAATTTTCTTTTGATATTAATAATATTTAATAAAAATTATTCTTATTTTATGTCTAAGTCTAGATCAAAAAGTACAATTGAATAGAGAATCAAAGAAGTGAGAATGTAAAAATCTAGAAATTATTCTCATGTTGATGGAACATGTGTATGCTCTGATTGTTTATGTGGTTAATGCAAATGCTAAGTATAGTAACAACATTATGATTATCCAAAACTTTTACTATCAAATTATAAAAGAGAATATCCATGGAAATATTCATCACCTCCTAAACCAGTTTAAAAAGTTGAATATTAGTCCAATTTTGAATAAGTTTGTAGATCATCTACTTACTAAAGAAATTTTTAATAATTCAACATTTAGAAAACTGAAAATTTCAAACCATCACCTTAAGATTGGAGAAATGAGTCACCAATAGTTGAAATGACATCTTATAGAACAAATTTCAAATAACAACCTAATAGTATAATATTAAAGTTACATTAGATATCACACCAATGTTAAGGCCAATTGAAGTTGATCATTCTATAAATTTACCTATGTCTTAGAAAACTACTTATAAGAATCACTTTAGAGCCTGTAGTTCTTAATTAGAAAATGATCATTATGTTAGAGAAGCTCATTATAAAAGACACACAAATTAAACTCCAAATCCATATTTAAAAACATCATATCAACATTTTTATAATGTAGTTTCATAATCATAAACAAATGCAATTTTACCACAATAAAATTAACCATTTATGCCATCCTTATCTGGATCATAGAACAGATAAAGTAGATATCAATCAGATTATAAGAGAAAATAAAAACTTAAATGTTAAGCAAGATAATATTTAGAAGAGTACATTATTATTAATTAAGATTGAATAATATATATTTATCATTTTTTTATATAATTGATTATTACTTGAAATTGTTGTTTTTTAAGACTCATAATTTATCAATTAATTCTTAACATTATATATATATTTTTTTTTAAAGTGATTTATATAAATATATCATATATAATTGTAGTTTTCTTTATTTTCACATATTTTCTTATTACTCTTTCTATCTGAAAGCAATTATGATTTTGATTTTCTTTTACTACCCAAATTAGGTTCAACTTCTGTTGATTTATTTATAAGTTTAGATTTATTCTTATAAAGATTCAAACTTTATTATTAATCTTCAATTTAGCTTTCCTTTTATTACTATGTTACATCAAAGTTATCATTGATATTTTCATCATTCGATAATACATCTACAGTTTTGTCTGATAATTCCTCATCCTTTATTAAATAATCATAAGCTTTAAACAATAACTCATCGATTTTACGATTGATTTTTTGAATCTGGTTTCCCATCAATTAATCTAACAGAAATAAATATATTGTTATATTTATCTAATTTTATCAATTAAATAAATAGTATAAAGACTGATTAAACTAAAAAATATACAGAAATGTAGTATTTTTATGGAATAACATTCAACTTTCATTTAAATTCTCTCATATGAGTTGAAAACATAAATTCATATATTATTAATTAATTAAATGTCAAACATTAAGTATATTTATTTGAAGAAAATACATAAAGTTCCATCAAATATTACTAATTACTATAATCTCATTGAAACCATCAAAAATACTAATAAATAATTAAAGAACATTTATCTATTTGCAATCATTAATCCAGGTAGATATTTAAAAATACTATTATAGAAAAACCTGATATACTTACTGAAATCAATTCAGATGTTACCTTTTAATAATTAAAAATAGTATATTAATAATAAGGATTGCCTTCTATTAAATTATTAGTGACAGAAACAAAGAATTATTAAGAAATCTTAAAAGATTGTTAAGACTTTTTAAATTAAAGTATAGTTACAACAGAAAAGAAACATAAAGATGTTTCAACCTTCTTTTAACCTAGTAATTAAGATTAATGGCAATAATTTTCACCATTGTTAGGGAATATAGGGTAATTGTATTTAAATAATAGTATTTAGAACTTAAGCATAAGTATAATAAATTGATAATGCATAAAATACAAATGAAATGGATTTTAGAAATAATAAATAACTTAAAGAATTAATTGATGAAATTATTGATTAAAAGCTAAAAGATTTAGGATTAATAACAAACAATAACAATTAAATTGATCCATTTGATTATAAATTTAAATTGACTATGAAAAATCTTGTATATATTGCTAGTTCAAATAATAACCTTAATATTTAATTAAGTTTAAAAAATAATGGTAAGAAGAAATGGTATAATCCATATATAATAAATAAAGAAATAAATTTACTTTAGAAATTTAAAGATTTGTCTCCAGGTTAATCTATTTAAGTTAATATTTCTATTCCATTCATTCCTTAACATTTTAATGAGAATAAAAAACATCTTTATAGTTTCAAAGTAAATATAATACTTTATAATATTAGATCAATGTTGAAAATGAATAAAGATAATAGTTTGAAGTAGATGGTTAAATTCCAATCTTAGTCTAGGCTCCAATTGATATTTAATAATCAACATAAGAATAAAAGATATCAAAATTATTGGATGTCTTTCCATAAAAAGGAAAGAATTATATTACTAAATTTGTTTAAGAAAATGATAAAGATAAATCAGTTGATTAATTAATTGAAGAATTATTATAATGATATTAATGAAATAATTAATTAAAATTGATTAATATATGTATGGGTATTATAATTCTTATTAATTTACATTAATTGATATTGGAATAATATTATAAATTTTGATAATGTAATAATACAATTTGGCAGATTTCTCATTCAGTTTAAAAAACTAAAATGATATTGATGTTGAATTACAAAATGATGTTATTAGAATAAATTCTTCAGCAGCTGATATTTCATCTGAAGAAGAAAATGATTTGGATAGAAAAATATAATTATTATATAGTAAAACTAAATAGGGCTTATAATCAATAAAGAAGAGATAAATTTCAGAATAAATAAAGAGTTCAAAAGATCTCACTAAGATCGGTAGTTATCTTGTTTGTAGTAAATCTCTTCCATTTGTTTAATTATTTGTATAAAACAAAGTCTTTACTCGTAATGATAGAATAAAAGGATTTACTGCAATTCAATCTCCTCAATACAAAAAATAAGCAGATATAAGTGATAATTAATAATAATAATATGAAAAATAGAAATCCAATTAGAAAATACATTACAATAGTTATTTTAGTGTTCCAAAAAGGAACATATGCTATTCTTATATCAAAATTTGATAAATAATTTTATTGTATTTTTTTAGTTTTATATACNTGATAATGCATAAAATACAAATGAAATGGATTTTAGAAATAATAAATAACTTAAAGAATTAATTGATGAAATTATTGATTAAAAGCTAAAAGATTTAGGATTAATAACAAACAATAACAATTAAATTGATCCATTTGATTATAAATTTAAATTGACTATGAAAAATCTTGTATATATTGCTAGTTCAAATAATAACCTTAATATTTAATTAAGTTTAAAAAATAATGGTAAGAAGAAATGGTATAATCCATATATAATAAATAAAGAAATAAATTTACTTTAGAAATTTAAAGATTTGTCTCCAGGTTAATCTATTTAAGTTAATATTTCTATTCCATTCATTCCTTAACATTTTAATGAGAATAAAAAACATCTTTATAGTTTCAAAGTAAATATAATACTTTATAATATTAGATCAATGTTGAAAATGAATAAAGATAATAGTTTGAAGTAGATGGTTAAATTCCAATCTTAGTCTAGGCTCCAATTGATATTTAATAATCAACATAAGAATAAAAGATATCAAAATTATTGGATGTCTTTCCATAAAAAGGAAAGAATTATATTACTAAATTTGTTTAAGAAAATGATAAAGATAAATCAGTTGATTAATTAATTGAAGAATTATTATAATGATATTAATGAAATAATTAATTAAAATTGATTAATATATGTATGGGTATTATAATTCTTATTAATTTACATTAATTGATATTGGAATAATATTATAAATTTTGATAATGTAATAATACAATTTGGCAGATTTCTCATTCAGTTTAAAAAACTAAAATGATATTGATGTTGAATTACAAAATGATGTTATTAGAATAAATTCTTCAGCAGCTGATATTTCATCTGAAGAAGAAAATGATTTGGATAGAAAAATATAATTATTATATAGTAAAACTAAATAGGGCTTATAATCAATAAAGAAGAGATAAATTTCAGAATAAATAAAGAGTTCAAAAGATCTCACTAAGATCGGTAGTTATCTTGTTTGTAGTAAATCTCTTCCATTTGTTTAATTATTTGTATAAAACAAAGTCTTTACTCGTAATGATAGAATAAAAGGATTTACTGCAATTCAATCTCCTCAATACAAAAAATAAGCAGATATAAGTGATAATTAATAATAATAATATGAAAAATAGAAATCCAATTAGAAAATACATTACAATAGTTATTTTAGTGTTCCAAAAAGGAACATATGCTATTCTTATATCAAAATTTGATAAATAATTTTATTGTATTTTTTTAGTTTTATATACTACTTAAAAATTTATAATGAAAAGCAGAGAAGATTCAGTGTCTATAAGAAGTGATGAAGAATCGTTAGATTTAGATTGTAGAATTATGAAACCAAAGTTTAAATAACCAGATTATGATACATATTAAACAGAAACTAATACCTCTGTTTATAAAAGAATAATGGAGATTAAGTCTAGTTCAAGTGAATATAAATTTAAAACATGTCATGAAACTATTTTGTCAACAAATCAATATGGATGTATTAGAAAATCAAGTGATTGTTAATTTTAAGAATTCAATGAAGAATAATAATAAACAAATAACTAATTCATAAACTAAAATTTCGATATTATTTTGGGTAAAGATAAAACAAGAAAGAAAAAAAGTAAAAAAGGATCTTTATATTCTATATAAAGTTAATCTCAATCTCCTATTTCTAATAAACATTAATAAATTTAATTATTAGAAACATAATCAAAAAAATCTCAAAAATCTGTCAGCAAAAGTTCAACAATTAATCTATCAAAAAAAGGTATGTGCAATTCTTAAGAAAAAAAGATTGGTCATACTTTAGATTATCAACCTATCAAATAAGTATAGCGATCTATTAATATGTCCCATTAATTTGATTAATTTAAAGATCCAATCTAAGATAAAATGAGTATCAATTAATTGAATAGATATTCTTTGAATGAGAATAAATTAGGATAAATGTATAGAAATACAAATCATTTCTTACTTACTGCATCATAACCAAAAAGTATATTAAAGAGTAAGTCTGTATGTAGTGAAAGTAGTAATGGAGAGAATAGTAGTAAATACAAATCAATGAAATCATCTATATTTAAGAAAGTTACATTCGAGTCAATCAAATATTAAAATAATATGAAATAATCTCTTCACAATTAATAATAATTGATTATAATATAATGAATATTTAATATATATATATACTTAAATTAATTATTATTGTTATCAATCATAATAAGATACAGTCTCTAAGTGTGCTTTAGATTGTATTTCCTTTAATATACATCTCTCAAAAGTACATACTTCATCATATTGATCTCCTTTACTTTTTACAATAAAAAAATTAATTAAGTCTCTTTCTTCATAAAAATGTTTATTTTATTTAAAATTATACATTTCAGTTTAGACTGACTGATTATTAAATTAAATAATATTTTAATATTAATTATTTTATCATATCTAATTCACTTACTATTTCTTCTTATATTGATATTATTCTACATTTATTCTTAAAAAGAATCTCATATTTTTAATCCAAAATACATTTATAATAATTTAATTTAAACCAAAATTATATATAAGTCATTAATCATTCTTTATAATTTTAATATATATCCAATTAAACACTGCAAATATTATTACAATAATAGACACTGTTAGGGTGACAAGTTGCCAATAGTTTAGAGAATCTTTCATTTCAACACCACTTTAATATTATCTTTATTCTGGTTATCTTATTTATGTAAAGTTGCTATTATCTTCAATTAATGAGCATTTTTTATGACATGATAACTCAAAGAAAAAGTATTTGTAAAAATGATATACTGTCTATGTATTTTTTCTTGAAGTTGTAGAATTCTCTTAAATTGTTCTATACATTATTTTTGCTCTTTCATCTAATCTCATAGGAACCTATATATATATATTTAAATCTACATAGTTTATTTGAATTATCTCTACAACCTTTGTTTCTTGTTTTTAGATGTAAAAATTGTTAGGCTTTATTTTGTAATTTTGAGGATTTGACAATTCTATTTGAATTTCAAGTATATTCTATGAGATATTTTTAATTTTAAATTCAGTCTAAATTTACAAAGTATTCCTATTATAAGCAAATGTTAGTTTGTTTTAAGCGGAGAACATTAATAATTCTTCCATTTCTTTTTTTTCTTATAAAGAGTACTTCAAAACAAATAATTAAACAAATTAAAACAAAATTACGTTATTAATTAAATATGAAATCTAGGCTTCAAAATGGAAATTATTTTTTGAATAAAGATTTCATCTATTATCACAGACCATAAATACCTGTTACAATCCAATCAAAATCAGCAATTGAAATTAAACCAATTCCGTAACCAAGTAATCATCAAAAAAAACAGAAAACCATTCACTATTATGATCAATAAAAATTTGAATAATATACATCTACTAAAACTAAACTCTATGATTTATTAAGTTTAAGATAAAGTAAATATAACCAATCATTAAAGCTAATAGGACACCAATTCAAAGAAGAAGATAACCTGAATCTTCTCTTATAGTTAAAAGAAATCCAGAGATTTTTACATCAAATGTTGAAATAAATGATATCAAATAAAAAGTCAAAACCTTCAGTCAAGAATGTCCAAGAACTTAATAAAAAATTACAATAGTTCAACATTCATCATAATTAGCGAGTACATAAAAAAGAAATCATAATCATTCGAAATCTACTAATAATAATAATAATAATAATACCTCGACTCCTTAACTCAATAAAACAGTCTCTCAATTTTAATGTTTTACTCCTCTAACAAATTAAAAAAACAATAATTCTTAATTGGATCTGATGCAAAGAATCAAATAATAAAAATTAGAAAGTCTTATCAATCTTATTATCAATAATCAACTTAATAATATTGTACATGGCTTTACACTCATTAAGAATACTGCTCCTTTACTACGTTACATAAAAGATCTGGAAAGGAGAAAAGCAGAATTTAAATAAAAAAGATTTCAAATTAAATTAATCAAAATTAAATGAATAACTGAAAAATTAATAATAAAACTAATTTAATTGTATCATTAAATATCTATATTATAATTAGATTGATTTATAAACAAAATATATAAATAAATATCAGAATTGACTATCAAGAAGATTTGTATTCTGCCATTAAATCAGATCAACAAGCTTCTCAATATTTGTTTAATATAATTATAATAATTCCTTTTATTCTAATTTCTTTTGAAGACTTATTGCTATTTAATTCATATTTTCCTTCAATTCTAAATAGAGTTCTTTAAAAATTTATAGAATTTCCTATATCTTTGAAACATAAATCTAAATTTTCTCATCATTAATTGGTGATATTATATTTAAAGGTAATCTATCTCCTTAATTTTAAATTGGCATAAATGTTTCCTCTGAATGTAATGAAATGTATTATTTTTCAGGATCAAAATTCCATCCATATCTTTATAAGAATTACAATAATTTATCACCCATTGTAACATTTTCACCTATGGCAGCTAACATAATAGTTAAACAAAAAGAACTAACACCTCCAGTATAAGAGTCATTTAACCCTCTTTACTTTAAAAATTTCTTTAAGACTATGGCTACTTCTGTGAAACCTTTTACTGAATTTCCTATTTAACGTTGATAATCTGTTGAAAGAAGTCCAACATGATAACCTTAGTATCCATACATTGGGTATGGTTATTGTAATTCAAATGTGATATCAATTTAAATGTTTTAAGCTTTACTTAAAAATCAAATCAATACATAATTCTCCATATTTTAGATTAAATTAGTCAATATTTCTATGATTCATCACATAATAAAGAGGATTTCCAACAAATTCTAGAAATCCAACAGAAGGATCAATTGTAATTTTGAGTAAAGGAATAGTTGCTTAAAATATATGTCTAAAAATTATTTAATGATAAATACTTGTAACTTATAGCCCATTTCATTTAGGAGAATACTTCTAATAGTTTTCTCATAGGATCAAATAATTATGCTTTAGTAAATACAGGTAATCCAAAAACTACCATATCAACATCACTATCATAAAGTGCTAGTCCTGTTCTTGAAGAACCAAAAATAACAGGTTCAACTTAAAATTAGAAAAAATGTGCTTTAATAATATGTTATACTCTTAATATAGCTATTTCTCTTGCTGTTCTAAATTTGAGTAAATTATCTTATTCTTTTTAATAGATTGATTAAATATCCCTTGAAATTTTATGTTCTAAAATACTCTAATATATTTTTTCAAGAGTTTCTTTATCCAAATCATATTTATATGTTTTTTATTCTTTACTTGCACTTTTGACTAAACCAGGTTTCTAAGGAATATTATCCTATTCTTTTTTTTAAGAAAGAGTTTTAGTGGGAGTAGTATTTCCCATTTTATAATCATCAGATAGATAATTTTATTATGAAGAATTTGATTTTTTCATTAAGATAACTTATTTTTCAACTTAATCTTCTTTTTATTCTTTCTCTTTTTTATTATTTTATTTTTTTTTTTTCCCATTAAATTTCTTTTTAGTAACTTCAATAAATTCTCCATCATCATCATGTGTAGAAGTAGTTGTATAAAGTAATATCTCTTAGACTTATTCTTATATTTCTTCTTCTTCTTTTTAAATTTCAATTTAAACTGAAGGTTCAAATTATTATGTTTAAACACTTTCACTTGATTCTACTTACTATATTTCAGGTAATTTTTTAATTTTTTTCTTTTCTTAATTTCTAATATATATATGAAATAATTACTCCTTTCTTCTTTGTTTTTTCTTTTGATTCTTTGTTTATGTATCATTAATCCATTCTTCATCAAATTAAATTTCTTATTATTATTATAACTATTAATATTCAGTACAATTAGATGTACATTCACTCATATATTGTTTTTTCTGATTTTTAGCCTTTTTCTATTTTTACTTTTTGAATTTCTTTTGATTTTCTAATTCTAAAAATGTTTCATCCATAAGTCTTTTCATAAATTAAGTAGTATATTCATATAAATTATTTTCTATTTCTTCATTATTTGTACTAAATAATCTTTAATCATTTTCAGGTAATATTTTAGATTTTGAAGAGTTTTTAAATAAATTATTTAATTATTGTAATTATTATTAAGTTTATTTATCCTATTTTGGTTTAATTCTTTTAATATCAAGTGCTTAAGTTAAAGGAAATTCTTTAAGTAATGTTTTAGAAATTAAATATTTACAAAATAGTACATATTCATTTAAAACTTATTTAATAGGAACTTAAAATAATTCTTTTGGTTAATTAAAATAGTGTTAAACTTCTTAACAAAGGATTTAATATTATAAAGGATTTAATTTGATCTATTCATTCCAAGATTGAATTAAGTTCAGTTCATTTATTTATTATTTATGATTTGATTGTTAGGTAAATAATTATTTAAATTCAAGGAAGGCTTAATTTAAGTTTAAGGAAAGATAATTAAATCTCACAAGATTCAAATTTAATATATTTTTATTATAAGTGTAATTAGTTCCATCTTAAAATTAACGATACCTATTTTATATAATTGATTATGTACTTTAATAAGATTGCAATTTAGAATTCTTCAACCAATAATTCAGACAATGTTTAATAAACTTTCTATTTTTTAAGGTTAATTTCAAAATATCCTTCATCTTCATAAGATTCCAATTCTCCACAATTTGTAAATATGGTACCATTAGATATTACTTCAAATGAATTTATAATTTGTTCAACATCCCCTCTTAATGTAATGGTATCAAATAACCATTCATAATCAGACACATATATGTGATCAAGGATGTACTTTAATTTATTGAAATTTATGATATACCTTATGTGCATTTAAATCAATCTTATTTAAACGCTTACAATTTTAAATAGAATAATATCTATTAAGTTCCTATACAACATTAACTTCAAAAGGACTACATAATAATTCTTAATATTCATGTAGTCCATTTTGATCTATCTTGAACATTTTAAGATATGAATAAACTCTAAAGTAAGATGTAAATGAAAGCACTTCTTCCAATTATTCCTAATTTAGTTGTCTCAACCTTTAATTTAGAAAGATTGTGATACCAATCGAATATTGATTATTTTAGATCGTTAGATTTTAGTTTTATTTCTGGTAAAGGATTGCTATAGTAAATCACTTTATTAATTTGTCTTGTTGATGTTCTATATACTTAAGTTAAAGGATAGAAAATCTGGTTCATAAATAAATTTTTTTCTAATATTTTCAAATATGATAAAATAAATTTGGGGGATGTTTTTGTTGTTTTTAATTGTACTTGAGTATATGCAAAATATATCATCATCTGTACCTTCTGAGGGAAATTCTGTTTCTTCTAGCATAATTGGCTCTTCTTGATGGTCTTGTTTAATTATTTCTGTGACCCTTTACTCTAAGACCTCTACTCTTTCTACCAGCAGATGTTAAGCCTAAAATTATAGAAATTGCATATTATACCTCTTAATTCTCTGTGTTTGTGAACTGGTTAGGTAATCCAATTGATTCTTGGATCTCCTCTGATAGCTGAATGGAATGGATCAACTGTGATGACCTCATAATATTTATATGTTCCATCTTGAGCCACCCAATATGAATTTAAAACTCTCAATGCTCCAATTTTTCTTCCAACTCTCTCTTCAGCAACTGATCTAAGATTTCTGGTTGGCTTCAATTGATTAACTCCTTGACTCTTGGGTTTACCCTTAACAAGACCCTTTCTGATCAACAATTTTCTTCCACCTCTTCTGACTCTGACTCTGTAAATTACATAACCTTTAAAAGATCATTTTAAAATCTAACCTTATTTGGCCTTGTAACCTAATCTTCTGGCTTTATCTGGTCTGCTGGGTCTAGTTGCTCTATGAATGACTGGCAATTATCTGTATTCCCATGTTCTGATTCTCATGATGAAGCTGAGGACATCAGATTATTTCTTTTTCCAAAGCTCTTGTAAATATTTATATGCACCCATTATGAAAGAGAAAAAAAGATTTTTATTTATTAAAAAATTTCAAATCGATATAAACAAGCACACTAAATATACACAGATTTAAATTTCAAAAAATAGCGTAAAAATATGTCATCAAAGTTCGTACTTGAAGAGATTATTGTTCAAGAAATTTAGATCAAATAAATTGCTATCATCATATTAATCCCATTTTGTAAGTTACCCTTACAAATTTGATTTTATAATACTTTAAGGGGATTCAAATCTTTTATATTTTATGATATCTGTTCTATTTAAACTTTTTATTTATTATAATTGACTAATTGATCTTTATTTGATTGTTTTAGGTTTTATTGAGCATTACTCTATATTAAAACCTAAAGTAAATGGACAAGGTCGAAAAGCCCTTTAATTTTTTATTTTCCTCAATGTAGACATGGCTCTCAATATCTTTTAATCATTTACATAAACTTTCTAATTCGGAGTAAATTATGCTTAGTGTTAGGAGTTATTTTTATTATGTTCCTCCAATATTTAATGTCTAGGTTAAATAGTGCTAAAACTTTCCAATTATATTCCAAAACTCATCTACAATTTCTACTTACCCTAAGAATCTGCTTAAGCAGTCGAAGGACGTTTTTATCTTAGAGGTGTGATTTATTTTTATTATTTTACTATTTTCTCCTTAACTCTATTTCTGCTCAAAATAAATTAATATAGTCCATGTTCCTAAAACTTTTACAATTATAAACTTTAATTATTCCCAATATTCTTTTGACTACACTACAAATTATTTTGATTCAACATTATAATATATTATATATTTAAGCCCTTTATATAATAATTATTAAATCAATAATCCATCCTCAAAAATTAAATAACCTTATTAATTAGATGACAATCTAAATTACAATAATTTTCCATATATTTAGCTTATGACTTATGGATTTGCTTTTAGAGTTATATTCTAAAAATTTAATTGACTTTCTTAGTGAATTATTCAATTTTGTCTAGACAATCTTCAAGATCTAACTTTTATTTTCATTTGCAAGTTCATCAGAAACCTAATGATTTGATGAATCTATATCATTTACTAAATCTTAATTATTTTATTATAGCGTAAAATTTCATGTTTTTAATTTCAATTAAAAGTCTATCATTTTAGATTTAATATATTCATAAATTACTCTGTATTTTAATGGAAATACTACTCATAAGATTCTTAAGTATCTAATATTGAAATATAGTAAAATTGAAATTCTTAAATCAATTAAATATAGCAGTTAAATATGTTAATAACCTACTTCAACTCTTATTAACATATTTAACACAATAAGATATGTACTTAATATTGTTTAAGTTAATAATTTTATTTTCAAGTATTAATATTATCAGGTGTTCAAATAATTGAATAATCTTGGCTTAACCATTCCTCTCATAGTAGTTCATTAGGTTAATTAGGCCTAAAATGAAGATCTATATTATTATAAATGTAATTTTACAAAATTCTTTTTAAAGTTATTATTTTTATGAGAAATTAAATACTTATTTTTTTGAATAAAGGATAAATGATTAATTTATTGATTAGTGTATTATTATTACTCTAATTAAATGTTAATTATAATAAATGATTTACTGAGATAATATTTAACATTAGAAATGAAAAATTGTATCAATTTATTTATATAAAACTATAATTATATCAGTCGCCAGAATTGAACAATTGATTATGAAATTATTCTGCCATTTTTAGTGGTTATTTATTTGTTTTTAGATCAATAACTTCCCCTGGTTTCTCTTATTGATTAAGATTGATTTAAGCAAGAGGCTAATTTTATTATTAAACTGGGGGTGCTGCTTATTATTAGGCTGGCTAGATAAATTGTTGAATAGGTTGCTATAACTACTGCTATTTAAGTAATTAAGGGGGATTTGGATAAGGATGTTATTAAGGGAAGGGCATAGGATGAATTTGTTATGAAAGAAACTATTAGTTTGGCAACATCATTGATTAAGCATATTATGGTTAGAAATTGAATTGTTGATTTTGGAATGGCATAATTGATGGAAATCCTGAAGGAAGTGGTGGTAACTAAGGCATAGTCATAGTCTCAATAGCTGTTATAGGATTGAATTTTTAGAGAATAGGGAATCCTTAAAGAACTCTAGTAGGAATTGGTGAGCTAGAATTATAATGATTTTATTGACTATTTGGTCTTTCATGTACAACTCTTCTAATGATTTGTTATTATTATTATTATTATTATGGTTTGATTGGTGATACTTATTTAGGCTGTTTAATTTGATCTCTTGTAATGAATATATAGGATTGTAATTAATCTAGAATAATTTAGAGTTAAGATGGTCTAATTTCTACTTGATCTAATTCATTTTTGACTTAATCTACAAATGTAATAGTCATTTCATGTTAACGTTAATAGACATCTTCTGGTCTGCTTTATCTATAAGACTTTATTAGAGTTTTTAGACATTTCTCAGAATTCAATTTCTATAATCTTCCTTACATATTATTCCATCTATCATAGGATAATCTATGAAATTAATTAATTTCATTGAGTAATTAATCAGTTTATTTGATTGATTATGAATTTAGATTGTTTTCTAGATTTTACATAAAAGTATCTATTGCCTTATAGAATTATTCCTTTGCTTCTAAGAATTTCTTTTTCTAAACTTCTCTATGATTTTTAACAAGATTCTTTAATTCTACTACATCTTCAATGTCTTCTCCTAATAGATTACAAATGTCAACGATTTTATTATATTGTTCACCAAGACAATAACTAAGTAAATCAAAATGGGGAGCATAGTCTTATCCCAAATGGTCATCTTAATGGATAGTAACACACATGGGACAAAGTGGTAATAGACAATCACTATTATGATAATTTAAAAAAAGTTTACGGATTTTTGCAAAAGTTTTAAATGTATTGGTCTGGATGATAATGGCAACTGACAATTGGAGTACTTTATTATGCATTATAAAGAATATGCTTTAATTTTTAAGGTTAAAATGTTGGGATTGGTTGTTATGGTTATTATTGTTATTATTGTTATTATTAGGGTTAAATATGTTAAGAGGGTTAAAGTGGTGATAATGCTCTTGTAGGAGTATTAGATCTATCAGATGGTCTTTAAGAATCAACATCAAATATCCTACTTCTTGGTTGCCTCTAACTTGAATTCATAATTATTATTTTTAACGGATATTAATAAATATGTTCCTATATGTATCAATCATTATTATTGAATTTATACTTATTTTCTATGATTTTCAAGTTAATTAGGATATTAATTCCACTATCATCTATCATATCTAACCTATTTAAAAATTAACTTTATTAAGATCTTGTTAAATATCAAAATTTAGACTTACTTAACTCTAGTAGGTAAATAAATCAATAAATTTTGCACTTTTTATAAAGAAGAGGTGTTGTGATTATTCATTTCACAAATTGATTAATATTCAAGATAAGTAAATGTAAGAATTTAAAGTCATAGACATAAGAGATCTGAATATTTTCAAAGGTAAACATTATTCCCTAAGATTCTAATATCTTAAACATCATATATATTTTTATTTGTAATAGAAGGTTAAACATTAAAATATGTCTTTAAGAAGCAAGTTTAATTGCAGTAGAATTAAATTTAACAAAAGGATAACATAAGATTAATGAGATTAAAAAAATGAAAATCAAATTAACTAAAAGAAACAATTATTAGGCAAAAGTTAATCATTAATGTTAAATATATCGCGCTAATTACTTTCTTAAATCTTTAAAAAAATGATAGACTATGGAGATACTATTCAAATGTAAACAATCTATTATTTTTCAATTTAATATGATGATGGATTTAAAGCTGAAAACATTTAATTACCCATAAAAAAAAATATCATTTCTTTACTTAAAAAGAATAAACTTTTTCATTTAATTCTGTGTGTAATTTTTTTAATTTTTACTAGTGTTTTTATTGAAATTTCATAGATCATAAATAGAATTTATTAAGACATTCCATTAATTAACATATAATTAAAATTATTATTACTTTTTATAGAACTTGACTCTTTAGAAATTAAAACTTCAAAAACAGGATATAATTATAGACAAAAACTATATCTAAAAAAGGATAAAGATGTCAAAATAAAAATTTAGAGTCTCTAAAATTAAATAACCTTTTTAATACAATTTTAGTTGTCTGCATTTTGGAAATCTATTAATCTTAATTAGGCTAAATTTATTGGGTTGTGTAAATTTTTACTAAATTCATAATATATGAGATCTGTAATTAAGAAAGGATGAAAATTATATGAAAAAAAGAGGTTTATTTTATAATTTAAAAAAATTATTCTTTTTAAATTCAAGATATACAACATCTGAATAATTATAACGGATTTAAAGACAAGAAAAAAAAATCATTTAACTTTTAAATCAGAATGTTAAATTTAAAAGAAAAGCATATTTAATATATATATTATTTTTTAATTTTATGAAATTTTAAAGAATTCAATATAAAATGATTGAGTGAGGTCAAAACCAGTAATTTTTTTTTTTTATAAATTTTATTTAAAAATGAATAAACATTAAGAAACTACCCTCATACAATCATGCCCATATAAATTATAGCTCTTGAGGTTTCATAAACAATAAATTGCAAATCTAATCAAATATAAAGTTCAGCTAGCAAAAAAAATTGCTAAGATTAAACAACATCCCTGAAATGATTTTGTTATAAATTTTGAATAAATTAACATTATTGACTATTACAATTAGTGAAAATAAATAGCTTTCTATTAGTATTCATCATATATTATGAACTATTTTAAATTCGTTTTATTCTATAGCGTTTTCATTTATATATTTTTATATATTTATATATAGAAAAAGTGTGTAATTAAAACTCTTCCTTATTTATTGACAACTGAAATGAAAAGTGCAAAATTAAATTAAATGTTAATAGAGTCCTTGGTTTCTTAATAATTTGATTAAATTTAATGCAGAAAAGTGATGAAAAGAATATTCCTTTATATATTTATTTATTTTATGAGTAATGAAATAACAGAATTTATACGGCATGTAGATAATTTGAAAATAAATCCTGAGAATTTAATACTTGACATTTATTTGTGCCTTTTAAAATATAAGCACATTTTTTTTTTATCCTTATATCAAAATAAAAATAGAAAACTATAATATACGGTAAAAATAGCTAGTTATTATATAAAGAAGTAAATATCTAGATTAGTTAATATCTTAAATTTTTAGGAATTTAATTAATTATTAATAATTAGCATAATTTTATGAGAATTTCTTATTAATAACAAATTATTTAAAAGGGCTTTAGTTCATATTTTAAATACTATAGTTTCTGATCAAATTTCATAATGTATAATAATGAAGTGCTTTTAATTAAATATATTTTGAAGTAATAAAGAGTATTAATTATTATAATTAAAACTGCATTTATCAGCAATATCTGATAGTTAGATGGATTGCCTTATAGTTTGATTGATACGATGTAATTATTAGAATAAATGAAATTAAGTGATTAAAATGATCAATAATAATAATAATAATAATATTTAACAGCTAGATGTTTACATCAACTCCAAAACTAAAATCATACTCTTCATAACAATTACTATAAAATACATTGTAGTAAAAAACATTTTAGCAACCAATATTTGGAGATCTAAATCCTTCTACTCCCTAAAAATTTAGTATTGTTAAGAACTTAAAAGTGCTTAACGCTCCATCATAATAAACTGAGAGCAGTTTTAGACAGAGCAATGGTAAGCGGATTAACACTCAAGAGAGTCCTTCTGTTAATAAGGAAAATATAAGCTATAGAGTAGAGACATCTTAAATAGAGATTCAACTTAGACATGTTTTATAGGAGAACAAAAAGTTAAATGATTTAATTTAAAAATTAACAAGAGAGAAATAATAGTTGACAATTGGAGACAAGAATACTGATTTTATTCTAATAAAACAAAGAGTTGAAAGACTTGAATCAGTAATTGATTAATAAAGTGATGAGATAGAAGAATGGAAAAAAAAATATAAAGAAGTATGTGAACAAGATTAAAGGAGTATTTCAATAGAATAAATGGTATTAAATATATTAAACTAGGAATAATAAATGATATCAGTAATAGAAGAAAATGAGAAGATTAATGAATAAAAAACAAAAATGCAACAATAAATTCGTATTATGGAAAAAGATATGTAGTAGCTTAAATTTCAAGTTGCTGATTAAAATAATTAGATTATAGCATATGAGGAAGAGAGGATTAAAATATTAGATCAATTAAATAATAATGTTCTATTAATGAAACAACCCTAATAATAAATGAATAATAAAGAATATTTTTTAGAATAAATATCTTTATTAGAATAAGTAAGAAATATTTATATAATATAGAACATATCTGATTTGTAATCAGTTTATAATGTCTAAGTATTAGAAAATTAAAAGTTGAACTAAATGATTATTGTATTGAATGAAGAACTACAATTTGTAAATAAATAATTAGAAGAGATGAAGAAGGATCATAAAATTGAATCTAATCAGAAATTCTAAGCAGTGAAATCAATTTTAGTAAAACTTCGTTAAGAAATGAATAGTTGATTATTCTTATTTGTTATACTTTGTTTAGAAAAGAGATTCTATTAGATATGTACCATTTATGTAATATATATATACGCACTTCATTATAAGGCTGGAAACTCATCTTAGTTTTAGGCCTTCTATTATTTCTTGGCTTTTGATTCCTAAAAAAAATTTAAATTATTTAATACTTCTGCTTGTTTCTCTTATTCTTCTTTTTTGCCCCAGTTTTCCCGGTTCAAATAATACTCCTTACGCTCTTAGATGCTATTGACAACCTTGTCAAGCTCAGTTATGTAGAATGGAGTTGCCACTTTAACTGTATCGAAGAATTAGAGAGTCTACAAATCATGTTATAAGATGCTTGGTTTTTCATCTTTTTTCTCTTCTTTAGCCTCTTTTTATTATTGTGGTTGCTTAGATTAAAATTTAATATATACCTTATTCTTCTTTTTGGATTTCAATTGACTAAAATTATAGATATCATCATCTGTATCCTTTTTGATAACAGTGCATTTCTCTTTCTTCCAATCATCACTCTTTAAAACTTATTCAACATCTATTTATTTTTATTATTAGGCTTATTATTAAGCAGCTGTTGGTTTAAGTTTATTGCAATATGTAATTAAAGTTTCACATAGATCTAATAAAATATTTAAAAAGAATAGATACCAACTTAATATTAGAATGGATTAACATTTTCTAATTCTTTTGCCTTAGCTTCAGCTTCAGCCTTTTCTTCAGCTTCTCTATCAGCTTCTCTTTTAGCTCTAGCTTCTTCTCTTTTTTTTTTTTCTTCTTCTTTCTTCTTTCTTTCAGCGTCTCTCTTAATTCTATTGATTTAATTTAAGAACCATTCTCTATATTTTTATAAATCTTCATAATCTTCAAATTTATCCCATTAATTATTGTAATCTTTCTTTAATTTTTCTTTTCTTTCTTTCAATTCTTATACTTTAGCTTCAACTATTTATCTTTCTTTGTCAATAAGTGGATTTTATTTTGTAACAACTGAATCTTTTGTACTATCCTTTAACTTTTCATAATCAGATTTGTATTAATTAATTTCTTCATTCAAATCTTTAATGCTTTAATAAAGAGAGCTCATAACTTTGCCAATAGCTGCTGATTTAGTTCTTAACACTTTTTATTCTTTCTCCAACTTTTATAATGGTTCAATATATGGAAGTGATCTTTCTAAAGCACTTATTTATTAAACGATTCTCTTTTCTTCATTTGCACTTAATTTATCTTATTAAAGTGATTCCTTCAATCTAGCCAATTCATCAATAATTCTATCTGGATCATCTAAACTCTTCATCTTTTATCTGTATTCTTAAGCTTAATTAAATAGTTTATTAATATGATCTTTAATTTCATCATTCTCACTCTTCATTTTCTTTAATTCTGATGATTTCTCATTTACTAATTTAATCTTATCTCCAATAACTAATCCTAATGGTTTCACTTCATTTTTGTACTTCTCTTCATTTCCTTGTCTAGCCATATTTTATTATTCCTTAACATTTTTTACAAATTCATTCTATTAAATTAACAATAAACTCTTACGAAATGATTCCATTGTTTTCTGATATCTTCATCGATCTTATCCAATTATTTGTAATGCTCCTCTTTATTTGGTTTTTAAGGAGGATGAGCAGGTAATTCTGGTACTTTACTTTCAAGAGTAATCTTAGTCTTATCCCAATCGAATTCAGGACGCTTTCTCTCCTCTCTTTATTTCTTCTTTTATTGCTTCTCTCCCTAATCTCCTTTCTTTTCTTATTTCTCATTCTAAGCTTCAGTTGCAGCACCTAAAATATATCAAATTAAATTCTATACCTTCCTCACCCTTTACGACATATTAAACTTGTTATTACTTTTGTTTAGGCTCCCTCTTTCTATTCTCTCCTCTACTCTAATTTGGTTTTTTCTCCTCCTTTTAGACTTCTGGCTATGGTGTTGGGTCCATGCAAATTTTTTTTAAAAATATAGATATTTTTTTTAATTGCCTACACGTATTTAATTTAACTCCTAATACAATTCCCATAATTTACATGATAAATATCAGACAATATAAAATTAACAATAAATTACTTTATTTTTCTATTATTTTTGAAATTGAGTCACTCCAAACCATCAATCAACTCTAGAAAATTAGATATCAATGAACTAAGACTATAATAAAAGAACTTTTTTTAAAATACTTATTTTTTCAACAGAACAATTAATTTAACATTTTAAACGGATTTAGGAAGAAGAGAGCTATAAATAAGACTATGTAACCAATTTCTTTAGATAAAATGTAAAATATAATTGTATAATAAAAAAATAAGAGAACTAATTTAATTAAATTAAATTGTCTGTGATTATATGAACTACTATGACAAATAGATATATTAATAAACTATCAATACTTCGAGTCATAAATAACAATATTTTTTATTAAAATTATTAAATATTATTTTTATTTCAATATTCTATACTAAAAAAGTAATGTCAAATATGGATTTATCTAAATATAATTAATTATTTCTTATAATTTCAGATATCTAAACTTCTTTTAAATTAATTCTATAATCTTGATTTTTTAATGAGTTATAAAATTTTAGTAATCTTATGATTTATCATATAGTGAATGAATTAAAATTTAATTTAAAAATATTACAATTATCTTCATACATAAACAATCCAGTCAAAAAGAGAATAACATAATAAAATGTAATTAAATAATATTTTAAAGTAATATATCATATATTTATTATCATTTAAATTTTAAATCATATAAAAAGTTTCTTTGTATACTTATCATATTATCGTTTAATGTTGTATATGAGTAGTCAAAAATAAGAAAAATTTTATATATTTCCCATTTTCAAATGTTCATTATACTATTAGATATTTTGAATTCTCAAATTTTAATAACAGTATTATGATTATCAAAGTAAAACTTAAAAAATAATATCAGTTTGTAGCCTTTATATAAATTGTTTATTTAGATAAAGTTTAGTTAATATTTTTTATATATTAATAATTTTATAAAATGAATTAACCACAGACTAGACAAGTATAGAAGTTAACAATTGATGATAAAGTAAGTAGATCTACATAATATATTTAGTAAAAATTTGAATTATAAAAGGAAATATTTATCACAATCAGATTAATTGATATGGTAGAAAAGTGTGCATAATTGGCTGATGATAAAATAACACCAGAAAAACACTCTTAAGAAATAACAAAATTGATTGAAAGGTACAAAAATTTTACATCTAAAATTGATAAATATGATCTTAACTAATTCATTAAGGTTTATATTTTGATTCTATTGATTAGGAATATGGACTTGAAGATTGCAAATTTGGAATCGACAGAATAAACAAAGGACCTCCATAAATTAAATAAGGAAATAGAATTTAATTAGTTGTTGATCTCATGCAAAGATTCTATTTAATGCAAGATATCATCTTAGAAAACAAAGATAATCCAAAAACATAAATATTTAAACCAATTGTAGATTAGTTGATAATGCTGTTAATCAGAGCCAAAACTGAACTTCCACCATATAAATCATACTTAGAGGATTTACAATAATTGTAATATTAATTCAATATTTTGTTTAGCTCCAAATAACATCTTGAAAATTAGATTATTGGAGTGATACCTGAAGAGGAATTTTAAAAGTTTGAAAGTATAATAGATTTGGCTTAGTAAAGTTTTATGACTTCCCATTAATAACAATGAGCTAAATTGTTTAAAAATCAATTAAATTCTATTCATTTTTAGTTAGTTTCATTATTTATTATACTTTTTTATTATATTGTTAATGTTAAACATATTAAATCATTCTTCCTCTTCTTAAACAACTTACTTTTTCTTTTTCTTTGGTTTTTCAACAACTTCAGGTACTTCAACCTCTTCTTATTAAACTTCTGGTTACTATTGTTCTTTTAGAATATTATTATTTTCTTCAGAAACATAAAATTACTACCAATCTTAAGGAGTATTGGCATTTGGCTTTCCATGTGGATCAAGCAATCCTTCCTTAATTAATGCCTTCTTTCTAAGAGCTCTTGGTCCAGTACCCCATCTAAAATGGATAAAAAATTTATAATACTTTCTAGGATATGTTTCTCTATCCATAATTACTCTCTTGGATTTGCAAACTACTCCATGATCACATGATGCCATTTCACCTGTTGTCATTTGACTAATATATAAATTTATATAAATTACGCTATTGCAACAGCAATTGCTTCTCCTTTAGTTGTAATTAAGACTATTTCATCACCAATATCAATCTTATCATCAAATCTTAATACTCCTGGAACCATTAATTTTGCTCCATAACATATAGCATTAACTGTAGAATCCTTAACTACAACTCTCTTGTAATTTGTCAAGAGAACCTCTAATGGTATGATTACATGTCTTAAATATGATTCATCCTTAAATTTTTCATATCTATATTAGGCATCCAATACATCATGCATTGTTACCATATATTTATTCTCATCCAATATTCCTGATCTTACTCTTCTTAACTCTTCCATATGACCTCCTACTCCCAATAATAAACCCAAATGAACACATAGAGTTCTTACGTATGTTCCTGCTTCACAACTCATCCAAAATATTCCCAATCTCTTTTCAGGGTCATACTCAAACAATTTACTCTCATAAATTGTTCTAACTCTTAATTCTCTTTTTACTGCAGATATTGCAGGTGGCTTTTAAAATACAGCTCCTGTCAAATCTTATATAGCCTTTTCTAACTTAGCTGCTGATGATATTGCATCATGTAATCTATAATATTATCATTATCATAATTACCTTATTATTCCTACGTACTCCTTACCAGCTGATTACTATGCTTTGACAAGTCTTGTTGCTCTATTCAGACACACAATCAATGCTCCTGTAACCTTTGGATCTAGAGTCCCTGAATGACCTGTCTTATCAACTTTTAATATTCTTTTGATCCATGATACAACTTCGTGAGATGATGGATTTGATGGCTTGTCAAGATTAATTACACCATATTTTAAATGTTCAATTAATGGTCTCTTTAAGGGAGTCTATTATATATATTTTCTATCCTTACTGATCCACTTGGAATTGGTGTATAATGTGAGGTCAATATGTTCATCCTTTCATAATTCTTCAATAACAATGGCCAATTTGAGGAATCAATTTTAGGTCCCTAATGACTAGACCTTATCACATCCTCATCTTAGACCTATTCAACTTCTTCAACTTTTTTTGATTTTTTTACCTTTGTTGTAGCCATTGATTTCTTTTTTTAATTATATAAAAAATTTATAATTAAAATGCTAATGTCATATATATTAATTATTTTAAATAGGAGAGTTTCATGTCATTTATATAAAATATACATATATTGATAATGAGAATTATTGGAATGTATTATATAATAATAATAATAATAACTAAATAAATTTGAAAGACTTTATCTCTAAAAGTTGTTAAATTATTTTAATTTCATTAATAATCTCATTCAATATCTTTATTATAATTCATTAATCAGATTCATATACATTTATTTACATTTATTTCTATTAATTATTAAATTATTAAAAATGAAAAATGACTTTCAAGAAATAATTTAAGATAAAGTTAAAGATTAAAAAAATTATGAAAAATTATTGGATGAATAAATAATTTTGTGTAAGGATGAAGAGAATCGTAAATACATTCTCGGAATAGATAATTATTAATATAATGAAGAGTAGAATAAATTTATAATTAAATACAATATCAATGGGAATACAGATAATATCATTTAAGAAGCTAAATCCTTATCTTAAGTATAGCTAAATACTTTAGAAGAAAAACTTAATATTTTTGATTAACTGCTTGAATTAGCAGAGTTTTTAAAAAAGAAAAGGATCCTACATAATAATATTAAAAAAAATAATTTGATTCTTTATTAAAATAAATTATATCTCACAGATTTTGGATATCTATAAAAATAACAATAATCAAATATGTTTATAGATCAAAAAAATTTTGTAAGAACACTTAATAAAGATTAGTAACGATAGATTTATCCATATTAAAGTTAACAACTTTTAGAAATTTTGAATGCGTATTATTTACAGAATGAAGAATTAATGGAATAATTTGAATAAAGATAACAAGAGCATATTTAAAATAATGATTAGCATGTATTAACAGTTTTGATGTTTGAAATATTTTATCATTATGAAAAAGACTACAAATATGATTTATAGAATTCTTTAAATTTGTCTAAAAAAGCAAATAGAAAAAATTAGCTTAAATGGATGAAAGAAAAAAATTCAGATGTGTAAGATTATATACTCATAATAATATAATAAATACTGAAAAAGAGATTTATTATAGATAATTAATTATCGGAAAATTTTCCAAAATCTTTATCAGGTTGTATTTTTTAAATTGATAGAGAAAGTTTAATAAATATTGACAATTAGAAATTAGTTTAAGAATACTTTGAAAATAAAATTTAACAGTTTGATTAGGAATCATTATATTGTTTTACTTATAAAGAACTTTAGTAACTATAAGGTCAAATCTAAAATTCATAAAATTAATTTGAATAAGATTTAAAATAAGAAATAGAAAAAATTTAAAAACTTTATGATAATATTGATAATAAGTAATTGAATAAGGAGAATTTTAAATAATTAGAATTAGAAGAATAGTTCATTTGCTTAGTTTATTTAGATCAAAAAATTGTTGAATTTGATATTAATTAAAATCAAGACCAATCTTAAGAAGTAAAGAAATTATTAGATTATTATACTTTAAAATAAGAATTAAAGGAATTTTATGTTGAAATAAATGATAAATAATAAAAAGATTTTAAATTTAATGATTCTTTTTTCAAATAATATAGGATCTATATTGAGCCTCTTCCTCAATAAATCAATCAATCTTTATAATAATCCTAATTAAATACGCTCTATAAAATTGATAGAGAAAAATTAATAAATATTGAAAATTAGAAATTAGTTTAAGAATACTTTGAAAATAAAATTTTAGAATTTGATTAATAATTTCTATATTATTTTACTTATAAAGAAATTAAGAATATACTCAATCAATTCTAAAATTCATAAAATTAATTTGATTAAGACTTAAAATAAGCAATAGAAAAAATTTTAAAACTTTATGATAATATAGATAATAAGTAATAGAATAAGGAGAATTTTACATAATTAGAATTGGAAGAATAGTTCATTTGCTTAGTTTATTTAGATCAAAAAATAGATGAACTTAATTATAATTAAAATCAAGGCCAATCTTAAGAAGTAAAGAAATTATTAGATTATTATACTAATTTAAAACAAGAATTAAAGGAATTTTATACTTATATAAATAAGAAAGAATAATAAGATTTTAAATTTAATAATCCTATTAAAATAACAAGAAGGATCTAATCTGAGCCTCCTCCTTAATAAATCAATCAATCTTTATCATAATCCTAATTAAATACGCTCTATAAAATTGATAGAAAAAAATTAATAAATATTAAGAATAAGCAATTAGTTTAAAAATATATTCAAAATGAAATTTAAGAATTTGTTTTATAATTAGTATATTATTTTACTTATAAAGAAATTAAGAATATACTCAATCAATTCTAAAATTCATAAAATTAATTTGATTAAGACTTAAAATAAGCAATAGAAAAAATTTTAAAACTTTATGATAATATAGATAATAAGTAATAGAATAAGGAGAATTTTACATAATTAGAATTGGAAGAATAGTTCATTTGCTTAGTTTATTTAGATCAAAAAATAGATGAACTTAATTATAATTAAAATCAAGGCCAATCTTAAGAAGTAAAGAAATTATTAGATTATTATACTAATTTAAAACAAGAATTAAAGGAATTTTATACTTATATTAATAAGAAAGAATAATAAGATTTTAAATTTAATATTCCTACAAAATATAGGATAATTCAAATTGATAAGGAAAAATAGAAATTTGTTTAAGTGTATGATGAAAATAAAAATTTAGTATATAAGTAGGTATTATTAAATTGTTTTACTAGTAACGAACTTTAGAAAATACTCAATCAATTCTAAGATCCATAACATTATTTCAAATAAGATTTAAAATAAGAAATAGAAAAAATTTAAAAACTTTATGATAATATTGATAATAAGTAATTGAATAAGGAGAATTTTAAATAATTAGAATTAGAAAAATAGTTCATTTGTTTAGTTTATTTAGATCAAAAAATTGATGAATTTGATATCATAAATAATCAAGACAAAAATTCGGAAGTTAATAAATTATTATATTATTATACTTTAAAATATGAACTAAAGGAATTTTATGATTAAGTATAAGATAAAATAATAGAGAAATTCAATTTGAAGAATGCTATTAATTTCAATGATATTAGATAATAGCCTCATGATCAATAATGTCATTAGTTCTAATATGAATCTATCATTTGTAGGGAATTTGGAATGGAGTCTGATTTAATCTATGTTTATGATGGAGATTATATAAATGATATGAAATTGGATATTCAAAATTAGTCCTAATTAATTATTCATAAGTTTTTGCCTCATAATAATTAATATTATTGCTAGTATTTAAAAGTTGAAGTATAAAGGAAAAATTTTGAACCAAAGGTTATTACTAACTTTAATTTAATAAAAGAATATTGGTTTGAAGATAACTCAACAGTAAGATTAATTGATCACAAAAAAAAATTCAAATATTATGGAGAATATTAATTAGATGAACAAGGAGAAATTAAATTCAATGGGCAAGGTACTAAAGAAATATTAGAAAAGGATAAAGAGATGCTTGAAACAGGACAAGTATTTAAAGTTAAGGGAAATTTTAAAAATAATTAGTTGAATGGAAAATCGATCACTTTTTATCATCACTATGATGAAAGTAAAATAACTTTTAGTATAGGAGAGTATAAGGATGGGTAAATGTCTGGTCAACATATACATTATCCTTTAAAAGATGAAAATATAATAATAAAAACAACTTATCACTGGAAGTTCCTAAAATATTTTAATTATTATTTTTAAACCAGTTGAAAAGGATTAAAAATAATTGATATTGATATTTTATAATAAAGATATTAATAATTAAGAGTATATGATATATGATAAAAAATCATTAAAAAATTGGTACTTTGTGAAGATGAAAAAGGTTGAGAATTATTTATTAAGTAATTGTCATATTTGAGAATGATCGATTAAAATCTTCATTAAGATCTTCATCATCTTCTTTATAAATGTTATTAAATTACAAATTAGGTAATTGTATTTCCTAATCTATGATTTAATGTTTAATTTTAATATTTTGATTTTGTTTACCAATAATTTATATAATTTTTTATTAAATTTGATTAATGAAATTCCAGATGAATAAATTTCTTAATTATTAATCATTAGAATAATATAATTATTAGAATTGCTAATTATTAATCTTCAATAATTAGATCATAATAAGACTTGAATTAACTTGATGAAATTTATTTCCAAATATATTCATTAAATGAAATGGTTTTTCAAATAAAGATTTCATTTCTTCTGTTAATTCTGTAAAAGTATATTGAATAAATTATTTAATTTTGTTTTAGACAGATGATTTATCTTGATTATCTTTGATAACAGTATAATTAGATAACCATAATTGATTTGTTAAAGTTTTAAAAGTATTTGGAGTGAATGGTATTTTTTGATTATTTATAAAACAATAAATTTCATCTATTATTAATCTATCGCAACCAATAATTTATATTTGATCTGTTATACTAACAATTTCTACCATGTCTGCATAAACAGGTAACTTGTCAGTAAAAGGAACTATAGGGAATTTACCTGATCCATGTGATGCCATTTTTATAAGCTATTTATATCTATCTTCGACTATTCTTAAACAGAAATTTCTTTTATAGCAAATTTGTTTATCAAATAGAAATATAGGCATAGAATGTATTTTTTAATCTTAGAAAACAAATTTCTCATCAGTTTCGCAATACCATTGTAAAAATTGATTAAAAAGAAGATTAATGTTCGGTTCTGTTATCATACATTATTAAAGACAAACAGGACAGTATTGTTAGATCAAGTCATTTTGAAAACATTAAAGACAAAAGAGATGTTAACAGGGTAATACAACAGGATTAATAGGAGTAAGGCCACAATCTAAACATAAAACTATTTATGGAAATTCTGTTTGGAGAACTAAATTTTTGAATAGAAATATAAAAGTTACCTTCAGGTCCTTGTTCAAAGAGTATCAACAGTACTTCTTTTAACATTTCATTGACTGACCATTCAGGTAATGTAGGTTTTCTACATAAAGGGCAAGTATGATTTAATTTCAAATGATGATTGATACATTTTTCACAAAAAGTATGTCCACAAGACAGACAGGTTGGATCACTTAAATGATTCAAACAAATAGTACAATTGAATTGAATTTTTTACATATTAACTTTATAAACAAGAATTTAAGATTAATATTTTCAATATGATTATATTGGAATAATTTAAATTCTAAAGTTTTCTTGTTATTCTGAAACAATTTTAATGGTTACCTGAATTTAAAATAAGCAAAACATTAATATTTATTACATTACTCATTTATAGAGTGAGATAATTAATGTTATTTTATTCATAAAATTAAATCTATAAGATATCTTATTAATTAGTCAAATCACATTAAATTGAAATTCATGAGAATAAAGCAGGAATGTTAAAAAAATATATATATTATAAAATAATGATTTGCTGTTCATCATCAAAGAAGAAAGATGAAAATAAAAAACCAATTGAGGTATCGGAACAATTAATACCTGATAATCATTAAGGTGATAGGTAAACAGATTAGTTATAAACTTCAATATTAGATCCTGTAGAACCAATCAATAACAAGAAGTAGAGTTAGAAATAGAAGAACGACCTAAGAAAAATTCAGTCGGATATTAAGTGCAAGATGAAAATGTATCAGCATCAATATGTCCCTCATTTGTAGTTGGTAAAACTCCTTTTACTCTTTTTGTTATAAGTCTTCTTGAAAAATAATAAAACATGAAAAAGGAGTCTTAATAACAAGAAGAAATAAAGATAGACTTTTAAGAGGATTTAAGTGTCATTGTTAGTTATCCTCAAATAGAGGCTGAAGTTAAAAATAATGAAAAGGATAAATCATAACTTGAAGAAATTCCTGATCAACCTGAAGTAATATAAGAAGAGGATGAAGAAGAAGAAGATCGAGAAATGTCAGAAGAAGAAGCTAAAAATGCAGCCATCTATAAATGGGCTAAAGAGATACATGATTATAATACAGACAATACTGAAGAATTGATTTTAAAGGCTGTTTCTAATTTTAAACCACTTTAATCAAAGGAAGAATCAAGGTCCACCTTAGCACATAAGGATGGAGGTAAAGTCTGCAAAAATAAAAAATTAATTAGAACCTTGAGAGCTATAGGTAAAGAGTTGATCAAATAAATTGGTAAACAAATTTTATCTGGTAATTTAAATTTAACAACTGTGTCATTTCCTATTAAGGCCATGATACCTAAATCTGCACTTGAGAAGGTCTTAATGTCTAGTTGTCTCTTTCCACTTTATATTAATAGAGCAGTTTTAGAGAAAGATCCTATTGAAAGAGTAAAGTATTAATCCTATTATTAGATGAAGCTAATTATTTGTGCCACCTTAGGTAATTTCTATTTGAATTGTTCATTTCTCAAACCTTTAAATCCCATCTTAGGAGAAACTATTTCTGGTTTTTATTAAGATGGCACTACTGCATATGTAGAATAGATCTCACATCACCCTCCAATTAGTTATTTTCTTACTATTGGTCCTAATAATAGTTATAAATTTTATGGTTATTATAATTATGAAGCCAAAGCAGGAGTTAATTCACTCTCCTTAAAAAATAAAGGCAAAAGGTTTTTACGATTTGCTGATGGAGAATTAATAGAATACAACTTTGCAGGAGAAGAATATAGTGGTAGTTTCTGGGGACCTATGAAAGTAGAATGTAAAGGCAAAATTACCTTTTTGGATAAAAAGAATGATATTTCAGCTTGTGTTGAATTAGATAGTGTAAGATGGAAAGCATCTGATTACCTATCAGGAGAAATTAAAAATAAAGGTAAAAAAGTCTGTAAAATCTATGGATCTTATATGGGTTATATTGAATTTGGAGAAATTAGATATTGGGATGTCAATTATATACGTCCATATGAATGCAAAGTCTTTAAACCTAATTAATTTCTTTTAAGTGATGCTTCATTTAGACCTGGTAAGAAATTATTATATAAAATTAGATTTAAGATAACTTAAACGTAATAAAGTATAAGAAGCATAGAAAGAAAAAGATGATCTAGAAATGCAATAAAGATAAGATGCTAAACTAAGAAAACCTAAAAAATGATTTTAACTGAATTATTGTTATTCATATTATGCAAGTAATTTCTTAATTATCTATTTTACTTAATGTAAAAAAATTAAATAATTTATTCTTTTTTTACTGAAAAAGTAATTCTAAAAAATAAAGATTTATTAAGTAATATGATTTTAGAGTTTTATTACATTAAAACTAGTTATCAAATTAACTAGAATATAAATTTTAATTATTTCAAAAAGATTATTTAAAGATTTAATAAAATTAACAATAAATGATAATAAAGAATAATATTGCAATAATTGATTAATAATTTTAGAAAATATTTGAATTAAAACTTATTAAATATTGTTAAATAAAATTATTAAATCATTAAATGAGAGTAAAAAAAGAAATTAAAAGTTTATAAATTCTATATAAAAATAGAATTTAATCAATTTTTTATTCCTAATTATAAAATATATATATATATAGGAATTTAATTCTTATGATATTCAAAAATATTATCTTATTTATTGTTATGATTGATGAAGAAAAGTAAATAGATTTAAATGATCTAAATAATTTTGTTATACAATTATAGGTTTATAGATAAGATCATTTGATAAAATTTCAATGATTAAATAAGTAATTTAATAAGAAACTATGATTTCTGAAATTTTGCATTATTAATTTATATGAATTTAAAATTAACATGATTCATAAATATTGAATAAAATTTGCTTATAAATAAGCAGAATTAAAATTAATATAAATTTAATTGGGTTATTATATTATATATAATTGTGGTTGTGTATATTCATTCATCAATTTTAAGTACAAACCCCAAAATATCTCGAATTCCTACCTAGCTTTGATCGACTGGTTTATGGGAAGTGGCATAATTCCAGAGTGATTTATCATCTATAATGTATCCTTCTCCAGGTTCGAGACTCATTTCAAATAGTAACTTAGTTTTGTCAGGACTATATATTTGGCTATCAGCACCTTAACAGTTAATCTTATTGACTACTCCAATAATTTCTAAATCATTTCCATCTCTATTTGGTCCTTCTGGAGTAGATTGAGCAGGTTAATCAGGATATGATATCTAATGTAAATATAAAGAAATATACTGTTCTGACTGCATGAACAGAGATTTAAGCTTTTTTGTATTATTTTAATTGCCAAGTAATTTGAAGAGTATTATAAAGAAAATCTTTATAGATCTAATCTTGTTTCATCTCTTTAGTTAATTCTTCATAGACATTTGCATATTGAAGACATTTGGTTTCATCATAGTTGTCTAAACGATATTCTTCATGGAACCTTGTCATATTTCCATCTTTATCGAACTCAATATGATAATTCATCATTCTTCTTTATCTCATAATTTTATCAGATGGTAATTTAAGTCTTTTTTGTAAATAAAGATCAGGTATAAGTGTTTCGAAATGAGGTTTAAGCTATTGAAAATCTGATTTGACATCTCTGTTTGTGAATGAAGCAAATGGGAATTTTGTTGATTTAAGTGCCTATAAAACTTTCATAAATAAATTAAACAATAGTCAAAAATAAAACTTATTTATTTTAGATTTTGAATTATGTCTAAAATATATCTATATATATTTAAATATATCTCAAATTAATAAATCATAACTAGTTCAAATTTTATAAGGTGCTAAACTTGATCTTCTTACATCTTCTACTTCTTATTCTTTATCATGCAATCTCATACGTAAACTTTCAACTTCACTAGCCAAAACTACAATAATCTATAATTAATCTTATAGTTTTTTTATTATGGAACCCTCATCAGCATATTACATTCTCCATTATCTTAATTCATCATCTTATACTTTAATTTCATCATTTAATCTATCAATTTCTGCAGATAACACTCTACACTATATAATTTAATATAGATAATTACATTTTCTTAAAATTTCTTTAATTATTCTACTTAATCCTCTAATTAAATAATTTGTTATTGTAATTTAGTTAATAATCTTCTAAGATTTTCAATTTCTTAAGATTTATCTTCTATTGTATTTCTATATTATACAAAAGTGCTTTAAAATTCTTCAATTCTTAAATTATATTCATAAATAATACTTTGTAGTTTAAGTGATAGTAATCTATTCCTTTTGCTTGATAATTTGATTCAATTTATCTACTTCAAGTAAAAGATTTTGATATCTACCTTCAACTTCTTATTTCTTCTTTTAAATATCTTGTTATTCTGTTAACAATTAATTTACTTTGCTCTTTTCACTAAGAAACTCTAATATGAAATTTAGTAAATACAATTATTGGCATTTTCTAATTATTATTTGATTTAATTTTATTATTCCTATCTTTATTTCAATTAACTTTCTAAAACAAGAATAGTATCATTTAATTATTAATTCTCCTATTAGATTCGTTTATAATCATCATTCATTAATTATAATTTAAGATACTTTTATTTCCAATTTTCTGTTTCCTCTGATTTTGAAACCAATAATTTATTAACTCTTTCAGTTTCATTTTTATATGATTATAATTGATTTTCTAATTCTCTTTATTTATTTATTTCCTTTTAAAGAATAACATTTTTTAATTCATCATTTTCCTTCTATTTTTAATTACACAAATCTTTCCATTTCTTTAATTCTCCTTCTAAGAATTCTCTCTAATATTAAGAATTAAGTTCTTATGTTTATATTGCCTTTTCCTATATTATATAAATATTATTATAATACTATTTCAGTTTTCATTTCAGATTCCAATTAATTTCTTAAAACTTGCATTTCATCTAATTTTATAGTCTCAAATTCTCTTAATTATAATGTAAGATTATCAATTTAATTAGAGAGATTTACAACTCTACTCTCATAATAATTATTTTATAGTTCTTTTTATTCATGAATTTCCTCTTATAATGTTGTAATTTGAATAATTAATTCAGATTTCTCTATTTTATG
Source organism: Paramecium primaurelia (assembly GCA_905182975.1). Taxonomy (NCBI): domain Eukaryota; phylum Ciliophora; class Oligohymenophorea; order Peniculida; family Parameciidae; genus Paramecium; species Paramecium primaurelia. The sequence goes on from CAJJDM010000113.1 coordinate 237,850, forward strand.
AGTCTCTACAATATTAATCATTTCATTCAATTTATTAGTCAAATCTATTATTTATTATTCTAAATGATGTCTATCTTAAGTATTATCTTAAATTTCTTTAATTCTGAAACGTAATTTTTCATTTTCTGATCCTAATCTCTCAATTTCACAAGCCATTAAAAATTGACATATCTATGGACTCAATTTTTATTATCTACTTTCTGGAGTAGATCTGATATTATCAATTGAAGTTTCATGTATTTGATATCTTGTTTCACGTGTTTAAGGAGTATTAGAACGCACAGTCTTTGTTTCAGAAGTGTACTTATATTCTTAAATGTTTTAAATACGTTGTTGCTAGTATGACATAAATTAATTAATTAAAATTCCAAATAAAATTGAACAAATTAAGATAATTTAACTGATTTTTTTACATTAGTTTATGTGATATAGATATATTATTTAATTTCTAATAATATTTTTATTGTTGAACTAAATACATAATATAAATAATAGTATATTATTATATATATATATTCATTACTATTTCTTTATTCTCTATCTAGATTGATTAAGTTTCTGTTTAAGTTTTGCAAATACTCTTACAGTAGCTCTTATAGTTACTTTGGAGAGTGCCTTACTTAATTCATTTTCAGAAATGAAGAAATTCTCATCTGAAAATTCTTGTTCAATCAATGGTTCTTCTCCATTCATTGTAATAAATGGATGATCCTAAATTAAATATTAATATTATACCATTAGTTATTCAAGTGTATGACGCTATCTTGCATCTTTCTTAAGACAACAATTTAAGAAATCTGCCAAATCTGGATCAGTATCTTTAGAGAATTTAATTTCATTATTTGAAACAGCTTCTTTAAGTTATTAAACATTTTTAGCTGGAAAAGGATGTTCTCCTTAAGTAAGTATAAAGAATGTAATACCAGCAGCCCAGATATCTGCTGGTTTACCTTTAACTTAAGAAGTCTTAAATGCTTCTGGAGGTAAAAATGCTTTGGTTCCAACATCACCTTATATCAAATCAGCAGATGAACTATCATACATTTGTGCAACACCAAAATCTGCAATTTTTAAGTTATCAAATTCATCAATCAATAAATTATCTGGTTTAATATCTCTATGTATAATTCTAGCAAAGTTATGTACTTAATAGTTAATTATGTATTTATACAATAATCTAATCCAAGTAAGAAATGTCTCAAATATTTCCTAATTTTTTCACAACTTATTTTAGGTGGTTTTTCTCCTTCATCCCAATCTATATGAACACCTTCAGATTTCCAATACTATTTTGAATTAATAGATCCTTTTTTAACATGTTCCATTATTAAATATAATTTTCTTTCTTCTGGATCATCTATAACTTCCACTAATCTAACTACATTTTAATGATCAACTTTTTTTAATATTGCTACTTCTTATTCTAATAATGAATATGCAGATGTCTCTTTTGTTAACAATTTACGTTTCAATTTGTTTTTATCAGCTATTTTCATTGCATAATATGATTAATCTATTTCATTATATATTAAACGCACCTTTCCAAAGGCTCCTCTACCCAATTCATGTAAAATTACAAAGTTATTCATTCTCTTTCTTCCTGCTTCATCTCTAGATCTCTCTAATATCTAAGTTTCTTTTGGTTAATGGATTCCACTTAATCCTCTCATTAATCTTACAGATCTTCTTTACTCTGCTGCATTTATTACATTTCTAAATGGATCACCTACTGAAAATGATTGCAATCTTCGTGGTCCTTTCCCCATTGGAACACTTAAAGTATTTGGTATAATTGGTATCTAAGCCTCATCTTAACATTATGATTATGATCGCATTATTCGTGGATTATCAACATCTTCAATCCTTAAATAATGTTCATCTAAATCTAATTTAGATGCATTAGATCCACCCACAATAAAACTCTCAATTTCATTAGGTGATTCTAATATTGATGTCTATGAATTTAAATGTTGTAATCTTGGAGATACAAGGGACATTCTTTTAGGAATAGTAATCTATGAGTTTTATAATCATTATTATACCTATAGAGCATTAGTACTTTCATCTGATACACTTTTTTAAGGAACATGATTGGCAGCACTAATTGGAGAGAGAATAGAACTTCTACCTTGACTATCATAAAATTTAAGTAGTTTTTGACGAGTACAAGGTGTATTGTCTTCATCTCTCTTTTTTTTGAAGAGACTTATCAGATTAGTTTTTGGATTCTAAAGTAAATATTTTCGAATATCCTCTTTAGATTTTTATTTTAAAATAGGTGGAGTTTTTGGAACTTATTCATTTTATTATTCTAATCGTTTCTTTCTTAGAACCTCTAAGAGATTCTATTTATTGTTATTCATAAATTATATTAATTATAAATTTTGAAAAAATACTTATAATGGTCATTATATTTTAATTAAAATTTTAAATTATAAGATTCTTGTTTTCATTATATTATTAAATATTCTTAATGAAATCTAAATATAATTTTTAAATAAGAAATAAATGAATAATATGTTATAATACAACTTTTATTAAATAATTTTCAATATTATTATTATTTTATTAAACTTATATTATAATAAATTATTACTTATTTATACGCATACTAAAAATACTCAAAATAATAATATTAAATGTAATTTATTTTAGAATAAATCAATTTTTTTATAATGTCTTTTTGAATCATTTCATTTAAGAATTTGATTTTTATGTTAAAAATCTATTTAATATATAATTTTTTTTAATAATAACTAGTTTTATTCTAATAGTAATAATTTTAATTATAAAAAAATAAATAAGATATCTTGATAATAAATTATAATATCTTACTGAAATACAATTTAATAATTAAATTAAGTTTCATCCTTAAGTGATTCGTATTTTAGACTCTCAAATAAAAACTTATTTATTTTTCAAATGCCCCTATTATTATTATTTGAATTTCTAGGGGATTCAACAATGTAAAAATTATTAAATTTTTAGATATTTGAATAGAAACTATTAATTAATTAAGTATTAAGGATTTATGGATCGTACTTTCACCATTTTAATAAGTAATTATGGTTTTGAGATTTTTATATTACAAGTTTTTATTTCAAACATCTTATTTCTAAATTGATAAAAATTTGATAGGAAAATATTATTTATTTATCAGATGAAGAACCTACTCAATTATTATGATGAATTCAAAAAGCATACATATCAAGTGCATATAATAGATTTACAATTTATAGCTCCATTTCAAGAATGGCGAAGTAATAAAACTCGATGGTTATTCCACCTACTGCAATCATATAAATAGAAGCTCATCGATATTATCTATTTTAATATTTGCACCTCTTCGAGTTATTAAGAACAACATATTGTATTACAGTTTAAGTATTCTGTCTTTAATATTGTTGACATCAATATGGTCGATGTAATGACAATTATGATATTGTAGAGATTAGTCACAATATGAATTTTATTTCATTTTCTCATTTTAACTGCTTGCCCATATTAGTGTAGAGCTATATAATAAATTCAAAATTAATGGGCTAGACAAAAAATTAAACAATCAAGAAAATAAAATACTGAAATAATGGGATGAATGTATTAGCAATAAAGAAATATTAAAAAGAATTAAATAGAAGGCAGCTACAAAACATAAAAATGATGATGTAAAAGAAAGAGATCGCAAGATTTCTTTTAAAAATAATGAAAATTTGCAACGCTAACCTAGTCAAAGAAGCAGATCATCAGGATGTATGAAAGTTTTTTTATTTAGTGTAATCATAACTTTCTCGATTATCTTTAAATTAAGGTAGAGCTAAGAGTCCAACAAATCAACATATAGATCGATTAGAAAAAATAGGTTCTAGATTTTCAGTAATGAGTCCCTTAATACTTTAAGATATGCAAATTAAAAACTAATTGAAAATCAAATTAGTATAAGACCCAGCAATTAGAAATTTTATATAATAAATGCCAAGTATGTTTGACAAAAATAATTAAAAAATAAAAAAACCATAAGAAAATAAAAATATAAAAAATACTGATAAAATGGATCTAATTAAATCAATAAACTCTTCAGAAATATAAATTGGAGATGTAATTATTGTGGAAAGAAATTAAATTGCTTCATGTGACATATTAGTATTATATTGTAATGATGAAATTTATACTGTCTAAAATTAATTATGTGGTTATTCAGACAAGACAATTAGAAAACCATTAATTCTAAACAAATGTAAATCTTAATAATTATTCTTAGTTGATTCACATAATTTGGTTCTATTCAAAAAGTCTTTTACTGGAACGATACAAATTACTGAAACCTCAAATAATATGTAGGGATACTTTTAATTAAAAAAAGATCCATAATCTTATATAGTATAAGATGATAATTTCATATTCGCATAAGAAAAATTATTAAATACACCATGGGTAATTGGAGTAGTAATTAAAGTTGGATTAAAGTGTCGTTGTTATAGACACTTTTAAATTAAACCTTAAATGCCAAACTATCCTTAAGATTTATTACTTACACTTGTGTGTATTTAAATTGCACTCTTAATTGTAATAAATTTTATATAATAATATAGATAATGTATATCATAATCTCTTAAATTGATAATGTGAAATATTATCTAGATATTATGCAATTAATTTTTGAATGCCTTATGCATTTAACATTTCTATTACCAAACAGTTTTGCATTCTATTATTCAATTGCTGCTCTGTATCAATAATAAATGATTCAAAAAATAAGTCATTTAGATATTAAATAAATAAAAGATTTTCATCCAGAATAATACTATAATATAAAAAGAATATCTATGAATCTAGATAGTATACTTGATGGAAATTTTGAAATTAAAAATTTAATATATAAGAATCAAGTTTGTTATTGTAAAGAGTCTGAATTGATACTTCATGCTTAAGAGGTAGCTTCATCAATTAATAGTCAAAATTTATTTAAAACTGCAGATTCTAAAGAAGATTCAAGACCTGATATATTATTATCTAATAAAATGTAAAATAATACTTTTAATGCTGCAAAATATTAAGAAGATGAAATAATTAGTGTAGATGATGAGGAAGATGATATTGGGGCAAATATGCCTTAATCTATTGAATTTAGATTGATTAGCAATTTTACTAATTTAACTCAATAAGATTTAAATATTGTAGTATAACCACTTAATGCATCTGAAAAAAGTGAATACTAGCCAAAATCAACTAATAGAATTCATCAATCTATTCATATAAGAAGTCTTAGATAAATTGCTATGAAAGATAGCAGATTAGATAGAAAGACAATAAATGTAAATGAGATGATACAATCAATCAATAGCAATAAAGAAAATCTAGCATTATTATAATTAAGTTTAAATTAAGTATCATATACGAAACTAATATATACAGTAACAGGAGAGGAAAAGATTAAGAATACTCATGTAAATATATTAGATGAGAAATAAATTTAGATTGCCAAATCATTTGGTTATGAATTCGTTTGTGTTAACAAAATTTAGTAATCAATTAATTTAATTTTAGAAATACACTCACATATATTATTAAATAGAATCTTTAAATATATTCATTTAAATTGATTGATATGTAGATGCATCGTCATCATTAGAGATTATATATGTTATTTGAATTAGATTCTGAGTATGAATAATTATTAAAAGCTCCTTATATCTTATTTATTAGAGAATCTAATAATAAAGTACCTGAAATGATTGATGAGATGAAGACAGGATTAAGATCATCACTTCCTATTATAATAAATCAAGAGAATGAATAAATACATTAAATTCATTACTTTTATTGTTTACTAAATCATTAAGATGCTGAGTCATATGTAAGTTAATAAGCAACATCCTAATAAAATACACTTGAAACAGAGGAAATCATTTATAGTTCATTAGAATCATTATAACTTAATATCATTTTAGGATTCAAATATAATTTAAAACCATAAGCTTAAGATTTTATCAAAAATATTGAAAAATCTGAATAGTAATTATTATTATACACTGATTAATATTTTGCATTTGCTAATTCAATATTATCCCAAACTGATATACAACATCATAATAAATTTGTATTTGAATAAGATAATGATGAAGATCTAAGAGCTTATTTTAAGAAATCTTTACAATAATTTTCATTAATTTTTTAAGAATAATAACCTATGTTTGGTTCATAAATGCATTCTCTTAAATAATTATCTAATGTAAATCCATCTATGCTATCAAATAAAAAAACAGCTGAAGATTTTCATTAGACTTCTTCTATTGTTGTTATTCTAAGCAGTTAAGCATTTAAAATTATAGAAAATAATAGCTATATGATCAATCATCTTAAATTATTACTTAGTTTTTCTAAAGTTACACTTCTATATGATGCTAATCCATCATCATTAGAACATCTATAAAAATGTTTTGATGGTCCTAATATGACTCTAAATTTAATATTTGAAAATCAAGGTTTATTGAAGAGTTATTAAGGATATCATCTTTAAATTGCATAGTTATAAGAATTTAGTTATTTTTAATAATTCAAATATGAAAATGTTAATAAATAAACTTTTTTTAAGAAAATGATACAATCATTAAAAGTTAGATTAGTTTATGAAAGATGTATTTATTATAATTTATATATAAGGTTTATTTAATGAATTATTAATATTTCATAATTCAGATGCCATACTATAAGGTTTTAATGAATTGAATGAATTTCTATTCTATTATGTACCTTTGTTGAATGTGTTATCAAAATATTAGATTAGAGTAGCTTTTGAAAGAACTATGTTCTTTTCTTGTTTTACAATAACATTTTATATAGTTAATGTTGTATTTTTTAATACATAATTCAATATATTTCTGGAATTCATATTTTACTCTTTCATTTATACTCTAATAATATATGTTTTAGCAACAATTTAATTTATTTAAATTTATAAGAATAATAAAATAGATATTCATTAATAAAAAGTAATAGAAGGTTACATAAAAATGTCAAAGAAATAACGTCATTATTTTTATTTTGGAATTAAATGTAAATCATATTAATTATTATTAGCTATCCTATAAGGCATAGTAACATAATTAATATTTGCTGATCAATCATAAATATAAAGTATAGATGTAATAATAGTATATACATTTTTATCAATTACACTTAATGATGCAATAAATACAATGATTAATACAGGACTAATTATAATGTCAAGTATCGCATATATTTTATCCTTTTCATTTTACATTCTAATTCACTTTACTATTATGAATCCTAACTCTTATTTTACTTTTGAAGTCATAAATATATTTGAAATCTTATTAACTATTTTCCTACTTTAAATATCTGAATCATGGTTATAACATTTCTCTATGTTTTAAGTACCTGATATGGATGGAATATTTTAGAAGATTTACAACAAATTCAATATATATAAAAGTGAAAGTTATTATAGAAATCATTTTCTTTTATTATTACAAAGAGAAATCAATAGAGTTTTTGAAAATTTTGAATAAGTTGATCTAAATTTATAAAAATGTAATTATATTTATATATTCATTTAATAGTATTATTAAATAAGAAAGCATTACCATAATCATTTGGAACATGGTAATCTTAAGTGTTTTAGAAAGCATAATCAATAATGAAATGGAGAAAGAAATCTACTATTTAAGGTTTATAATTAATTTGTTTTCATTGTTAGATGTTAATAATAATTTATTCATAATCAGATGATACTTATTATTTTCTCATAATTTACATTGTTTACTTAATAATTTAAGTTTTATTGTTTTGGTTCTAATTAATATATAATTTAAATTCTAGATAATTGTAATATCTAGAAGTAGTTAAATTTATGATTTGTGGAGCTGCTACTTTGATTACAATAATGGGATTATCAATAACTAGTATGAATTTAACATATCACCCATTTACTGAATTATTAGTGACCTTTTAATTATCAAGCAAATTACATCCTATTTATGATAATAGATTATATTTAATTCCTACAGTTTTTGTATTGATTGCATATTTTATAATGTAAATAATATATATTTTTATATAGATTTATTATTTAAATTGAGATAGCTCCATATTTTATAATCATAAAAATTGTATTGATTTTATTATTCTCTGTTTAATAATATATAATTAAGAGTTATGTAAAGAATTAATAATTATTTTAGTTCATTTTATTAGAAGAAGATCAAGCAACTAATTAGATTAATTTTATTGAAGAAAATAATAAAATACATGATATTTTGGGTATACTCTTGCCTAAATTTATTAGACATCGTTTAAATGAGAGTAATATTACTTATTATTATAATCATAGCTGATGAATATAATATCCATTAGAATTAAGGAGATGTTGCTATTGTTTTTTGTGACTTATGCAATTTTGATTAAGTTATTATGGAAGAATAGGAAAACATAGTACAATTCTTAGATGATTTATTCAGAACATTTGATAAATATTGTGAAATTTGTGGAGTTTAGAAAATTGAAACTGTAGGTAAAACTTATATGGCATCTGCTGGTCTTAAAGCATGTGAATAAGAATTAGTATATTTATCTGAAATTTAACCTGTTTAAAGAGCATTAAATTTGGCTGAAATGATGATGATGTATATTAGATCAAAACTGTAATTTTATTATTTTAAGAATTAGATGGGGTATTCATTGTCAACCATTAGTGGGTAAAATTGGAATACATTATGGTAGAGCAATATCAGGAGTTATTGGATTTCATAAACCTTAATTTTCATTGATTGGAGATACTATCAATACAACAAGTAGAGTTTGTTCTACTGGATAAGAGGATAAAATTACTTTATCAGAAAAGGCTTTTGAATAATTGAATAATGATAAAATAGAATTTGAAGTGAGATATGTAGAAATGAAAGGTTTAGGTTTAAGACCTACATATGTATTTATCTAAAGACTAAATATAAAGAATGGTATTTCAAAAAGTGATGTTAGTAATGGTTCTAGTAAATAAAATACAGTTAATATTACTAATAGAGTGAATAGTTAATCTTTATAAAGAAATGGATTAAAAAAAAGAACAGTAGCATAATAAGATCCTCTAACTTAACGTTCAAGACCTATTTTATAATTCTAATTATCTTGGAATTTTTAATAATAATAATAATAATAATAATAATAATAATAATATTAATAATAATAATCATAATTATGGTAAAATTCATAATCATTAACAGATGAATAAATTAATATTAAAGGATTTTAAAAATAAGTTTCAAATTGTAATTTAAATTAAATTAATAATTTGAATATTGGTGATAATGATAATGATGATAAAGTTAGTTTGATTTAATGTGTTTCTAAAACAGGTTTATTGTAAAATTTAGAAAATATGTTATAACGTAAACTTCATTTTGAAAAATATTAACCAGAAGTAGATCATTATATAGATTATGATTAATTACTTGTAATTATTATTATTATTTAGAATGTAATTTTATTAAAAAATGAAACTGGAGTTGAAGAGACTACTATTTTAGAGAGTTCTTTTATGGAATTACTTTAAAAATCTTATTATTAAAATTAGAATAATTATTTAGAGTATCATGATTATATATATCAATAATCATAGACTCTTACTAATAAAATAATTCAAATATATACCTTATATTATTTGATTAAATAATTTTGTTTGATTGGTGATTATCATGTTATTTCAGTACCATTAATTATATTATAATGGATAGGATGTGCATTAAATTTAATATCTTTAATGATTTATAAAAAGAAAATAATATCTTATTGGATAATGTTGATATATATTCAATTAAGTTTTTAATTAATTATTGGAGGACTCTTTATTATTTTTGATGTAAATGATTTTTTAAGTTACTTACATATAATTGAGATGATATTTATACAATCTTTCTTTAGTAATATTTAATTACTTCATTTTTGGATAAAAATATTATTTTGCATATGTAGTTTTTTATTTGAAGCACTAATATTAATATTTATTTATGAATACAGAATATCTCTATTTTTTGTATTTGTTGCAGTAATATACAATATTAATTATTCATATTTTTTAGAAGAACAATAAGTAGCTTGTTTTAATTAAAAAAATATTTTTTAGAGTCAATAAAATAAAGAATCACAATTATTATAATATTTACTTCCAAAACATGTATAAATTTGATAAATTTAGATTTTATAAACATTTTTTGATGATAATACTAGAGCTAGATGTTTAAGTGATAAAATTGAAGATGTAACTATTTTATTTGCTGATATTGCTGGATTTACTGAATATTCAAGTAAAGTAACTGCTGAATAAGTCTTATTAATGTTAAAAAATCTATTTGTAGAATTTGATAGAAAATGTTATGAATTAAATGTTTATAAACTGTATACTATAGGAGATTGTTATGTTGCTATAGGAATGATAGATTTTAATGATAGAAATCCAAGTGAAGAAGCAAAGAATATTGTAGATTTAGCATTTGAAATGATTAGAATAATTGAAATTGTTAGGAAATAAATAGATTTTGATGGATTAGATATGAGAATAGGCATACATACAGGTTGTGTTTTTGGAGGAGTAATGGGAACTGACATTGTTAGATATGATATATATGGTCCAGATGTTCTTATAGCTAATAAAATGGAATCAAATGGAAAAAAAGGATAAGTACATGTAAGTGCTGCAACAAAATAATTGTTATAATAGGATTATGAAGACAAATATTCTTTTACTTTCAATACAAAAGTCACTTTGTCTTCAATTAATAGAAGTATTGAAGGCTTTATTATAGAAAGTTTGATTGAAGATTAATATCCTTCTGATTAGATTATTGATCAATAGATTGAACCATTACAATCAGAACATTGATTGTTATTATTTTTTCATTGTTGTATAAATGTATCATTTCTTAATTTACTTTACGATTTTAACTTCTTCTACTAAAAATGCTCTAATGATTCTATTTTTAAGTGCTCCAGCACTCAATACTCCACCATATGGTCTTGAAACTGTTCTCTATCTTCTTGCAAGTTGTTTTAGTTTTGTAGGTCTGATTCTCTTTAATCCATTTAAAACAACATTCAAATTAGAATCTGCACATGTAGATGCAGTTGTCTTCTTATTTGGATATTAAACAACAACATTGCCACCTTCAATTAATTCACTTTTTACCTGGTGTCTTTACTTTTCTGATCTTATTTGATCTTGTATTATAGCTTGTTCTTCTTCTATAAGTTACTCTTACACCCATTTATTAAAAATCTTTATTTTAAATTTTTTAATTTCTATATAAATATACTAAATCAATTTTTACAATAAATAAATACAAACTAAAAATCATTCAGCTCCACATATTTCCCAAATCCTTATATGATTTTGATTTTATTTTCTCTAATTTTATAGAACTCATTTAATATTATTATTCTGTCTAACGTAATCTATGCATTAATTATGTTTCCTATTATTCTAATTATTATAATCTTTCCTATGCTTGCATATTAAATAAGTAAGCATCTTCTACTTTCTTTTTGTAATTTGTTTTTGCTATTACTTATTTTGTTTACCAAAATAATTGCAATTTCTCTTATTATTATTATTCCATCACTTTCACTCTTCTATAAGCTTTAACATTATCTGATCTCAATTCTGTCATTGTCTAATATAAACCTAATTGTATTGATTCCTTTAATTATTTATTCTCTTCAACCTTTATTTATAATCTTAATATTATATATATTTTACATTTATCCTAATTTCCCTTTTGTTCTTTGCATTATCTAAAAATGTTTTTACCTTTATTACTATATTTCATTCCTCTTTCTATCAATGATTTCCTTTTACATCAACTGGTATTTTTATTACAATTATTCCTTATAAAACTTATTTTATTTGCAAGTATATATTTATTGCATACTTCTTTCTAAGCTTTTAGTCTCAATACTTTAAATAAGTATACTTTCATAAGATTTTTTTTCTCTTATTAACTCATATATTGAACTCTAGCCTTTACTTTTTCAATATTCATATCAATAATCTTGTTAGCTGAATGAACTTCAGGATATCTCTAATTTTCCATTTATTACTCCAACTCATAACTAATATTCTCTTAAAATATATAATACTATTCTGAAGGATACTCATTCACAGTCTATAATGCCCATTCAATTTAACTTTAAACCTTTTCAGTTGATGATTAATATTCATTAGATTTCATAACTTATTGTAACAAATCCAAAATTTCATTTTTTCTTCCTTATTCCAATTAGTCTTATAAGGTATTTAGATCCAATAAAACATAATCTTATTCTTTAGAATCAAAAACAAACTCCCCTTCTTAATTTGTACTTATTGAAATCATATAAAATATAATATTTATTATTTAAGGATTATAAATATTAAAAAGCAAGAATTAATATTTATTGAAATATATTAAAAATTCAATTTAAACATTTATTAACAATGTAAAACTGAATTGTATAAATTAATAATAAAATATAATAGATATATTTATCTAATTTTTGTAAAAATATATAAGATTTTATAATTCTTCTAGAATTATCAAAATTTGGATTTGATTTTTATTAAAGAAAAACAAAGTAGAGGTATTATATTTTTATTCAAATATCTAGTTCTATATTATTGAATTTTAATGGATTATTTTTTATTTTTTAATTTAGTAGAATTTGTATTTATTAGAAATATTCATTATTTTGTAATTATTGATAAACTAATAAATTTCATTTAAATGGTATTTTTAGAATTTATAGTAAATTATTTTTGAAAAATTAAAAAAAAAAATCAGCTAATGTTATTAATTTCAAAGCTTCACGGTTTGCGATTTAAAAAAGTAATTAAAATAGATTAAATATAAAAATACTATTATTTTTTTATCAATTAGTTTGTAATTCTTCAGGTAGGATAATACATAACTATGTATTTTTGTTTATATAAGTAATAATAACTATTGTATATATAAAATAACCAATATATGTAATATTTGATTTATTAATAAAGATTAAATATATATATATATATATATTTCTACTATGGAAACATAAAATGAGATGAATTAAACTCTTTCATTATTAGAAATTAAGTAATTTAATTATTCATTTGTTTAAGAAATAGAATCAGATCAAGGAATTTATTCAATTCAATAATAATTAAATTCTTATTTGCAACAATTTTATTACTTAACCTTAGTCTTTAAGTTTAATTTAAAGTCAACAAAATAATGATGTTTATTGTACTATAAACATACTAATTTATTGATTTGTTGAATTATGTTTATCATTACTTTTAGATGAAAAACTAACATATAAGATTGTAATTATAATATCATATCCAGAAAAAAGAAAAGAATACATATATATATGATTACAACATTTTTAGATTGCTTATTTATGACATCATTTTTAATATTAGAAAAATCAGGAATCACCTTATACATATATAGTAATATATTACTTGTCTGTGCTTTAATATTGGATTGCTATCTATTGTATTTTAATAGAAGAATGTAGGAATCAATTAAAACATTAAACAAAACATCAACAATTATTAGATTTTATATTTTAATATGTTCAATATTTATAAGTTTAAGATTGGATAAAATTATAAATTGGGAATGGAGTGCTGTATTATGGGCTTTATGGTTAGGTTTATTTTGTTCAATTGCCATTAGTATTGGATGTTTAATCATAACTTTTAATAAAGTAGTTTAATATTTATTTGATAAATCGAGCACTTAAAAATCTAAAAGTATTAAAATTGTAAATATATAGTCATTTCCTATATCTGGTTAACACAATTATCAATTTATATAACAATATGTATAGGACTTACTTCATTAGGTTATTTAGATTTATTAACTATGAAACAGAATTATTAGAAGAATTTCATTATTCTACAATATTACATTATAGCTGAACTCATTATAATAATGTTCTATTAAATATATTTCCATATAGAAATAAATGAATATATTTATAGTATTCTATAAGATGATGAACCATTAAATAATTAATAATAATCATCTGCACATTCATAAAGAAACAATTAAACATTATAAAATTTAAATGTACTTACTTCAAGAACAAGAATACCTTAAGTTATGCAAAAGATCTCTAAAGCTTATTTCAGTATTCCTAAAGAAAAAGATAAATATATTAAAGATTCTATTCATGGTTCTCCAGTGTTAAAACTATCATAAAAAGGACATAAAAGAGCGTTTTCAAGTTAAGGTGTAGGATCTTAAATGTTTTAAGAATTAGATTTCAAAATAATTGAAAAATAATCATGTGCTATTGATTAAGGTATTACAAATAGAACAAGATCTTAGGTTGAAAAAAGAAGAAGCAATTCTTAATTAATTACTGTAATTAGTAAAAATATTAAAGATTGTTAGAGATGAATCTATTCAAAATTAGAAATTAGACATTAGTTAGACTAGTAATGTTTGTATAGTTTGTTATGAAAGAGGACCAAATGCAGTATTTATGAATTGTGGACATGGAGGTACTTGTTATTAATGTGCAATTGATATATGGAAATAAAAAACAGAATGTTATTTATGTAGAGATGTAATTGATTTATAAAGATTATAGAAAATAGTTTATATTTTGAAAGTAGATCTTGATGAGAGATTAGGAGATCTTTTCAAAGTTGTTTCAACCACTTAAATGATGGATTAATTTAACAAATGATATTAACTATTTGTATTAATAATTGAATATTTTAATATAGTTGATTCTCAATATATTTAAGAAATATCAAAACTCAACTTATAATTATATGGTTTATTAGGTTCAATAGTATCAAAAAACATTTACATTTTAGTTAGTTTTTAAATAGAGAATTTAATCGAAAGTTCATTAACATTATAATCTACATTATTAAATAAACAGAGATTTATGAATTCACTAAATTTTAATTCTATTTAGGCATTCTATTCTGAATTATTTTCATACTATATAATAATTCCTTATTATATATTCTATTATATATACCTTAATTGTGTTAATTGATATAAATACAAATCTATTCACATTCAACTTTCTTTGTATTTTAATCATTTATTATTTCTTAAAATCTTTATGATTCTACTATCTGAATTTAATTATCATTAATTAATGTGTGTGTATATTCATATTAAAAACTTATATTTTCTTATTCTAGTATAATCTTTGGATCTAAAGTATATAGAAGAATTTGAAAATAATTTTATTTCACTTTTACTAATGCTTATTTTTACTGTTATAATGAATCATATTTTATTAAGTATCCTAATTCTTTAAATTATATTTATTCCTATATATCTATTGAACCTCTATTTTCATAATAGAAATAAAGAAAACCATAAATTTTATTAGTACTTACTTATATTTATGGTTATTAAATTTAATTAAAAGATCTTATATTATCTTTGGATAATGTATCTTTTATTAAACTTTTAATTAGATTTATCTATTGTTATTCATATTAATTATTAGGATATATATTTAATGGTACCTTTACTCCTTTAATTGTCAAATTTAAATTAAATTATTTTTATAATTATTCTAAAGAGTAATTTTTTTAATTATTAAAATAACTTTGACATAGAATATAGTATTCACCTTTTTCAAGAATTGGATTTATATTTATAGATCTTGCAAAATTACAATTCCCATCAATAAATCTATATTAATTATCCTTCAATTCCTAAAACAATAACATTCTAATTAAACCAAAAGGGTTTTTTTTATTCTAATTATTAATTATTATAATATTCCCTTCTTCTATTATAAATTCTTTTTGCCATAGAGTTATCCAATAATTACTATTATCTTCTATTTTAAATTTATAAAAATATGTATGTTCAATAATATCAGTTTTTCGTTCAATAGGCTTCTCTAAAGACATTGCTATTACTCTATACTCATCTTTCCATATTAATACATGAACAGTTTAAAAATTCTATTTAAATTCCTTCCAACTTAGATAACAAACAGAATCCTCTTTTTATTTTCCTAAAAATTCCTAATATTTTAATATTACCTTATTTAAAAATAGATTATTAGTTTGGAGCAATTAATTTAATAAGTTTTTATTATTATTATTTATCAGTAATAGTTATTACAGATGCTATTGTTTTAGAATCTTAATAATATTTTACAAATAAAATATTAGATTTATCTTTTTATATTTTCTCTAATTCTTCAAAGGATTGAAATTCTTATTCATATATTAATGATCCTGTAATCATCTAATTATATAAATATAGTAACATACTTATAAATAGAAATCAATAGTATCATTTTTTATGACATTAAAAGAATTATATCCAAAACCTAATATTTTTCCTATTGCTTTCTCCAAAATAATAGGCCATTCATATTCAGAAGTTATTGTTGCTAATTGAGGATAATTCCCATTCAATTTACATGGTATTTGATCATCAACAATGATTAAATACTATAACCCTTATTCCCAAAGCCAAACTCCAAATAATCCATCCTCTCTTTATTCAAATAGTTATTTTAAATTTCTCATATTACTTTATACAATATTAAAAGCATTTATTAAGGGAAATGAGTTATAGAATTATGATGGCTTAAGTTTATAATCTGCCAAATATGAATTCTTAATCTTTTCTATTTATTTTAATTCATAGAGCACTAACATTTAGTTCTCAGATTTATCATAAAAATCTTTCTATTCAAATTTTTATTTTTATTCTAAATAAAAATTTTTCATCTCTTCATCATATTTTTATCTATCTTCGTATTACATATAAAATAAATATTTATATATATATTATTTTTTAATTCTCCTAAAATTTTCATGGTTATTTGTGATAATAATCCATTTAATTTAATCTTTCAATAATATTATCTCATTCTTAATTAGAGATTCTTGTTTAAATAAATTTTATTTTTGGTTATCCAAAAACAATTTTTAGATTATATAAACAATTATTATTATTGCTGGATAATATTTATAATAGATAATTTATTATTTATTTATTGTTATTTTATAGATAATATATATAATAAATGATTAAACCAAGATAGAACTCTTTATAGGCTATTCGTATCAATTAATCAAGTGAAAAAATAATGAAATCAATTCCAATTAAGCCAACATCATAGAGTGAATTTCAAAATAAGAAATCAACTGATCATACAGATCCTAACGAACTAAGACCTTTCTTAGAAGATTTAATGAGAAGATATGATAAAATAGCTATTGAATTATAAGCTGCTTAATTGAAAGTACTTAAAACAATTTCTTATTAGAATTATGAATATAACGATCAAAATTAAAAATTAATTAAAGAAAATGAGTAACTCAAAGAAGAAGCCAAATCTAAAGAGAATGAAGTCAATTCTCTATATTCTAAACTTGCTGGATATTAAAATAAGTATGGTTAATAAATCGATTTACTATAAAATGATAATATGAAAGTAGTATAAGTTTTAACATAAAAAATTGATGATTTAGAATCTGAATTAAAGTATTACTTCTTATATTACTAAGAAAAACTTAGAATGATTTGGATTATAATAAAGGATTACTAATTTTGAGAGAATAAGAAGTATTAGAATGGAGAAGTAGAAAATAATTTGATGAATCAAAAACTTTAAAAGAATTGAACTAAATAAAATAAATATTATAAACAAAAGAATAAGAATTGTAAGCATTAAGAATAAAATATGATTTCAAATAAAAAACAACTTAATCATCTTCAGGATAATAATTAGAATTAGATGCTCTTAGATAAGAATTATATATTAAAGAATAATAGCTAATAAAAATAAATAATTAAGAGAATTCAGAATAGTGTAATATATATTAAAATGAAATAAATAGAATCAATAAAATTGTAATAAATTCAATACTATAATTAAGGTAGTAGAATTAAGAAAAGAAGTGGAAAAACTCAAATAAGAATAGGCAGATTATGAATGGTTAAAGAGAAGATATGAAAAAGAACATTAAAACTTTTCTACTTTAAGAGTTTGAAATATATTATATAAGCAGTATTACTTTAAATAATTTTATATAAATTAAAAATTAAGTTCTTAAGAAAAATGCTAAGTTATTATCAATATTCTAAATATTTTAAATTTATTTAGCTTATAAAGCATTAATTTAGAAAATCATATTTATCAAAATTAAATTGAAGATAAAGAACTCTTCTTACTTAAAACTATTTCATTTCATGGTAATTTACAATATTTACAAATTAATCAAAATATTAATATTAAAATTCTAAAATATTTTTTTACGAAAATGAATAGAACAATTAAGTAATTATAATAGATTAAGCAGTCCATCTAAATTTTATGGAAATATATATAATAATAGTCTCATTATTTTTTGGATTTAGTAATCAACCAATCTACTACCTAAGTAATATTATTTCCTGTTAATGCACTACACATTGCCACAGCCCAGGCATTTGATGTTATATAATCCAAATTCAATCCTACATTAATAGATTAGTACCTTCTATCAATTATTTTTCATTTAGATGAGGATTCACATCAATCTTATTTCCTATGATTAATATTGGAATATTTCTCAATGATTTATTATCTAATAAATTATGCAATTCCTTCTTTGATGTACCCAAAGTTGCTTACTATTGTAATATTCATCTTTACATTGCTTGTATCAACAAGGAATATAAGTGCATCACAACCTTGTGCATAATTTCCCCATTCCGGTCTATATTGTACTTAGCCACCAATATCCCAGATCTATTTTTAAATATACTTCTACTTTCATAGTCACTCCTCCCTTTTTTACAGTCCTAACATTAAGACCCACAGTAGGTACTGTAAATGAAGGATCTCCCATTGATAGTTAATTCAACATTGTTGTTTTTCCTACATTCTCTAAACCTACCATACAAACCTCCAACTTTTAAGTAGAGAATAAATTCTTCAATTTTTCGAACAAATTTCCCATTAAAATATATAAAATTAATTTTAAAAATAAATACTTATTAATAATGTAAGAATTCATTATCTTTGAAATAATTAAAAAAATGATTAAATATATTAATTAACATTTATTTTCTAATTCTTTTCTTCAATTTTACATTATTCCAAGTGTTTATATTTAAATATGAATTAATTTTATATAAATAAAAAATAATACAAAAAACCATTCAAAAAGAAAATAGATTGGTAATAAATATAACATATATCAATTTATGAAAGTATGAGTATAAAGTTTATATGATATATTTATAGTAATTGTTAATATAGGATATTCATATGATCTCAAAATTAAAAACTATATTTGAGCTTTAAATATTTATTAGATCTTTTAAATATAACAAATATCTTCTATTTGAAGAACAAATTATGTTATTGTTGTAATTAAAAGATTTAATTTAATTTAGGAAGTTAAAATGAAAACTAATAAAGTTATGTACGAGATAATACTTATTAAAATATTAAATAATTTATTGTGTAATATAAATTAATTAATGGCACGCAAAAGGGCTGATCCAGATCGCTTCTTAGAGTACGAAGAATTTAAAGATCATTCTGGTTTTACTATATATGAGGATGGAGATTATATAGATTTCTACTATGACTAATATAAAGGTTGGTTTGATGAATTTGGCAATTACTATAATTCAAATGGTGAACCAACTCGACCAAATTAAAATAGCTTGAAATTTTGGGATTCTATAAAACATAAATGTAATAATCATCATTTGAACAGTTATAGATTTTTAAGATGACATAGATGATTTATTAAATCAATATGATGGGGGGACTGATAGTGAAGAAGATAATGATGATGATTTTGAAAGGTTATTGATAACATATATTGTAGAGAGTACCTTAATAAAGCACATATTGATAAACTTGCCAAGAGATTAAGACATTATGGAGATTAAGAAGAAATTAAAATTAAATTCAGTCACAATTAATGGAATACTAGAGATAAAGATGTAATATAATTATTGGGGGCATAAAATGTGAAATCAGTTTAATTTGATTTAAAAATTGGTACAACTTACAAAACAGGAACAGGAACTATTATAGCCTTTAATAAAAAGTGTGCTTAGTAAATTATATAATCACACAATATTGAAATCAATGGACAACCTATATCATTTGATATTGATGCATTAGATATTAATGATTCAGAAGACGAAGTAATTGATATTTAAAAAGAAGATCCATTATTAATTAAGCCACAATAATAATAATAAATATAAGTTTAATAATAGTAACAGTAATAAGAATAATAAGTATAATAATAATAATAATAATAATAATAGTAATAATAATAATAATAATAATAATAATAATAATAATAATAATAATAATAATAATAATAAAAAAAAGAAATTTGGGTTCAAGAATTCTTAATTGTTGATGGATTTCCAGAAAAAGAATCCCTTTAGAATATTAAATAATGGTTGTCTTAAAAAATATTAAATAATTCATAAATTCATGATAATATGATTGAAGTTAAAGTTAGAGAAAAGAAAGAGAATGGAAAGGTAGTTGACATATATTAAGCTGTTAAATTAGATTTAGGATCAAAAGAGAAAATAGAAGATGCTAAAATATAACTTGATAAATATAACATGTATCAAGGTAAGAGAAAGATATCCTATACCATATACAAGCCTCAAAAATGAAATTATGATTTATTTAATTTCTATTATAATAAATGAATTTTATAAACATAATATAATATATAAATCACAGATAGAATAAACCGTAACTCAAAATTTGATATCAGTTATTGATTTAATAGATGAAGTAGGATATGAACTTATTAAATCTGAGATGAATACAATAGAAGTTTCTATATCTATATGATCTTCAGGAATGTCAATAGAATCATTATTTGGCAAATTTGCTAAAAGCATCAATATATGATCAGTATTCTAATTTTATTTTGTTTCCTTGATTGACTAACTTAAAGTGACTGAACAACCTAATTTAGCAGATGAAGATTGATCCCCAAATGAAAGCATCGATCTAAATAGATTTTTTATGTATTCATAATCTGGCATAGTCTATTGAGTTAAAGTTTCAATATATTATTTGAACTATGAAAATTATGGAGGGAACTTCTGAGAAAGAACCGAAGTGTTAAAGATGGCCTCTTTCATTTCCCCTATTTTTTTTATTTCCAATTATTGAGATTATTGTTATTTTAAGGATTGCCAAGGCAGTTTCTCTAAAAAAGTCAATATTTAATATTTACAATTTCTTAAATACACTAAAACATATAGTAGACTTTCTAAATCATCTTTATAACCAAGTTAATTGCCTTTATGAGCTTATCTACTAGCATATCTTAAAGAGCCGACGAAAACTTTATTTAAGAAAGGTTTGTGTCCAAACTTTTAAGATAGGCCGAAATCAATGAGTTAAATGAAGCCAGGTTGGAGAATTTCATCAACTGGAATATTGATATAAGGCTATGATATCATTATATTTTCTGGTTTTATGTCAAGATGTAAAATGCCTTTTTTATGAACTTAATGTAAAATTTCAATTAAACTAAGTCCAATAGCTAAAGTGCAATGTAGAGTAGGCAAACTTTCTTTTGCTATCTCTTAGAGATTTCTTTTTAAAAGTGGAGTGATTATATAGCTCCTATAACAATATTATTATCGTTTTACTTTGAATCTTTTGTCTTTCCAAAATCAATCAATTATGGAATACCCTTGATTCCATCTAGCTCTTTCAATTTTTGAATTTCTCCATCTAATTAACCTAGATTAGGATTTTTTTCTATTTTTAAGGCCAAAATTCTAGAAGTCTAATTATTCTAGACTTTAAAGACTTGATGTCCTGATCCAGACCCTATGTTGGAGAGTATTTTGTAATTACAATTCTATAAATACATCACACTTTATTAATATTAATGAAAATGTTTGAATCTCAAGGAATAAATTATTAATTTTTACGGTAGTTTAATCTTTTAAGTTATTGATCAGGTTTTGCTATAATTAGTATCATAAAAGAAGGTAAAAATTTTTTAGGATGAATATAAATAATTATTGAACATTATAATACAATATTAATAAAAGATTTTAATAAATACTATAAACAATCATTAAAATGAAATTTTGTTTCTTCCAATTTGTATTTCCATTCCACTTTAATTTAAAAATTTGTCTTCTCTAATTTGTTATATTGTTCCAAATTTAGTATGATTATCCGAAAGATACACCTATTTATTCAAATCAACAAGTCAATCATTATTCGTACTTACTGTTGTATCATTAATCCTAATGTCAATATCATTAAATCTTCCAAGTCTAAAATACATAGTGTTTATGAGTTAAACGATATGAAAACTTGAACTGTTATTCCAGTTAATTCTTTAACCCTTTAAAATAAGGTTTAAAAAATTATATTTATTGATAAATTTGATCATTCAATAAGAGGATTTAATTAATTCAATTAAATCATATTAGGCATCATAACTTTTGAATTTGGATCAAAAATTGAATTAACTTGCTCATATTTAAATTCTTCCACAAATAGTTGATAGACCTACTAAATTAATAATTATTAAAAAAAGATTCTTTATAGTTTATTAGGAGAAGCTACAAATCCTACAAATTTATCATAATGGACTATATATGTTAAAATCCAAAACAATAACTCTAATAGTAAATTTATTTCTACTAAATTTGATTATATCTACTTACTTTGAAAGAATACTATTGTCATTAATTGCTATTAAATAACCTCATCCAAACAGAATTTCCATAAATAGTTTTATGTTTAGATTGTGGCCTTACTCCTATTAATCCTGTTGTATTACCCTGTTAACATCTCTTTTGTCTTTAATGTTTTCAAAATGACTTGATCTAACAATACTGTCCTGTTTGTCTTTAATAATGTATGATAACAGAACCGAACATTAATCTTCTTTTTAATCAATTTTTACAATGGTATTGCGAAACTGATGAGAAATTTGTTTTCTAAGATTAAAAAATACATTCCATGCCTATATTTCTATTTGATAAACAAATTTGCTATAAAAGAAATTTCTGTTTAAGAATAGTTGAAGATAGATATAAATAGCTTATAAAATTGGCATCACATGGATCAGGTAAATTCCCTATAGTTCCTTTTACTGACAAGTTACCTGTTTATGCAGACATGGTAGAAATTGTTAGTATAACAGATCAAATATAAATTATTGGTTGCGATAGATTAATAATAGATGAAATTTATTGTTTTATAAATAATCAAAAAATACCATTCACTCCAAATACTTTTAAAACTTTAACAAATCAATTATGGTTATCTAATTATACTGTTATCAAAGATAATTAAGATAAATCATCTGTCTAAAACAAAATTAAATAATTTATTCAATATACTTTTACAGAATTGACATAAGAAATGAAATCTTTATTTGAAAAACCATATCATTTAATGAATATATTTGGAAATAAATTTCATCAAATTAATTCAAGTCTTATTATGATCTAATTATTGAAGATTAATAATTAGCAATTCTAATAATTATATTATTCTAATGATTAATAATTAAGAAATTTATTCATCTGGAATTTCATTAATCAAATTTAATAAAAAATTATATAAATTATTGGTAAACAAAATCAAAATATTAAAATTAAACATTAAATCATAGATTACGAAATACAATTACCTAATTTGTAATTTAATAACATTTATAAAGAAGATGATGAAGATCTTAATGAAGATTTTAATCGATCATTCTCAAATATGACAATTACTTAATAAATAATTCTCAACCTTTTTCATCTTCACAAAGTACCAATTTTTTAATAATTTTTTATTATATAACATATACTCTTAATTATAAATATCTTTATTATAAAATATCAATATCAATTATTTTTAATCCTTTTCAACCGGTTTAAAAATAATAATTAAAATATTTAAGGAACTTTCAGTGTAAAGTTGTTTTTATTATTTTTTCATCATTTACAGGATAATGTATATGTTGACCAGACATTTACCCATCCTTATACTCTCCTATACTAAAAGTTATTTTACTTTCATCATAGTGATGATAAAAAGTGATCGATTTTCCATTCAACTAATTATTTTTAAAATTTCCCTTAACTTTAAATACTTATCCTGTTTATAGTATCTGTTTATCCTTTTCTAATATTTCTTTAGTACCTTGCCCATTGAATTTAATTTCTCCTTGTTCATCTAATTAATATTCTCCATAATATTTGAATTTTTTTTTGTGATCAATTAATCTTACTGTTGAGTTATACTCTTCAAACCAATATTCTTTTATTAAATTAAAGTTCGTAATAACCTTTGGTTCAAAATTTCTCCTTTATACTTCAACTTTTAAATACTAGCAATAATATTAATTATTATGAGGCAAAAACTTATGAATAATTAATTAGGACTAATTTTGAATATCCAATTTCATATCATTTATATAATCTCCATCATAAACATAGATTAAATCAGAACCCATTCCAAATTCCCTACAAATGATAGATTCATATTAGAACTAATGACATTATAGATCAAGAAACTATTATCTAATATCATTGAAATTTTTAGCATTCTTAAAATTGAATTTCTCTATTATTTTATCTTATACTTAATCATAAAATTCCTTTAATTCATATTTTAAAGTATAATAATATAATAATTTATTAACTTCCGAATTTTTATCTTGATTATTGATGATATCAAATTCATCTATTTTTTGATCTAAATAAACTAAACAAATGAACTATTTTTCTAACTCTAATTATTTAAAATTCTCCTTATTCAATTACTTATTATCAATATTATTATAAAGTTTTAAAATTTTTTCTATTTCTTATTTTAAATCTTATTCGAATTAATTTTATGGATTTTAGAATTGATTGAGTATTTTCTAAAGTTCGTTATTAGTAAAACAATATAATAATACCTAATTATATACTAAAATTTTATTTTCATTATACACTTAAACAAATTTCTATTTTTCCTTATCAATTTGAATTATCCTATATTTTGTAGGAATATTAAATTTAAAATCTTTTTATTATTTATGATTTATTTCAAAATAAAATTCCTTTAATTCATATTTTAAATTAGTATAATAATCTAATAAATTCATTATATCTTAAGATTGGACTTGATTTTAATTACAATTAAATTCATCTATTTTTTGATCTAAATAAACTAAACAAATGAACTATTTTTCTAACTCTAATTATTTAAAATTCTCCTTATTCAATTACTTATTATCAATATTATTATAAAGTTTTTAAATTTTTTCTATTTCTTATTTTAAATCTTATTCGAATTAATTTTATGGATTTTAGAATTGATTGAGTATTTTTTTAATTTCTTTATAAGTAAAATAATATAGTAATTACTAAACAAATTCTAAAATTTCATTTGGAATATATTTTTAAACTAATTGCTTATTCTTAATATTTATTAATTTTTCTCTATCAATTTTAT
Source organism: Paramecium primaurelia (assembly GCA_905182975.1). Lineage (NCBI taxonomy): Eukaryota > Ciliophora > Oligohymenophorea > Peniculida > Parameciidae > Paramecium > Paramecium primaurelia. Next base: position 263,338 of record CAJJDM010000113.1, read on the forward strand.
AGAGCGTATTTAATTAGGATTATGATAAAGATTGATTGATTTATTGAGGAAGAGGCTCAAATTAGATCCTATATTATTTCATAATAGAATCATTAAATTTAAAATCTTATTATTATTTAAGATTAACTTCATCATAAAATTCCTTTAATTCTTATTTTAAAGTATAATAATCTAATAATTTCTTTACTTCTTAAGATTGGTCTTGATTTTAATTAATATCAAATTCATCAATTTTTTGATCTAAATAAACTAAACAAATGAACTTCTCTTCTAATTCTAATTATTTAAAATTCTCCATATTCAATTACTTTTTATCAATATTATCATAAAGTTTTTAAATTTTTTCTATTTCTTATTTTAAATCTTATTCAAATTAATTTTATGAATTTTAGATTTGACCTTATAGTTACTAAAGTTCTTTATAAGTAAAACAATATAATGATTCCTAATCAAACTGTTAAATTTTATTTTCAAAGTATTCTTAAACTAATTTCTAATTATCAATATTTAATAATCTTTCTCTATCAATTTTATAGTGCGTATTTAATTAGGATTATGATAAAGATTGATTGATTTATTGAGGAAGAGGCTCAAATTAGATCATATATTATTTCATAATAGAAACATTAAATTTAAAATCTTATTATTATTTCTTATTTATTTAAGTATAAAATTCCTTTAATTCTTATTTTAAATTATAATAGTCTAATAATTTCTTTACTTCTTAAGATTGGTCTTGATTTTTAACAAAATCAAAATCATCTATTTTTTGATCTAAATAAACTAAACAAATGAACTTCTCTTCTAATTCTAATTATTTAAAATTCTCCATATTAAATTACTTTTTATCAATATTATCATAAAGTTTTTAAATTTTTTCTATTTCTTATTTTAAATCTTATTCAAATTAATTTTATGAATTTTAGATTTGACCTTATAGTTACTAAAGTTCTTTATAAGTAAAACAATATAATGATTCCTAATCAAACTGTTAAATTTTATTTTCAAAGTATTCTTAAACTAATTACAAATTGTCAATATTTATTAATCTTTTTCTATCAATTTAAAAAATACAACCTGATAAAGATTTTGGAAAATTTTCCGATAATTCATTATTTATAATGAATCTCTTTTTCAGTATTTATTATATTATTATGAGTAGATAATCTTACACATCTGGATTTTAGTCTATCATCCATTTTAGCTAATAATTTCTATTTGCTTTTTTAGACAAACTTAAAGAATTCTTTAAATCATATATTTAGTCTTTGTCATAATGATAAAATATTTCAAACATCAAAACTGTTAATACATGTTAATCATTTTCTTAAATACCCTCTTATTTTCTTTATTCTAATTTTTGCATTAATTCTTCATTCTGTAAATAATACATGTCCAAAATTTCTAAAAGTTGTTAACTTTAATATGGATAAATCTATCGTTACTAATCTTTATTAAGCGTTCTTACAAAATTTTTTTGATCCATAAACATATTTGATTTTTGTTATCCTTATAGATATCCAAAATCTGTGAGATATAATTTATTTTTATAAAGAATCAAATTATTTTTTTAAATATTATTATGTATGATCTTTTTCTTTTTTAAAAACTTTGCTAATTCAAGCAGTTAATCAAAAATATTAAGTTTTTCTTCTAAAGTATTAAGCTATACTTAAGATAAGGATTTAGCTTCTTAACTGATATTTTATGTGATCCCATTGAAATTGTAATTAATTTTAAATTTATTCTACTTTTTATTATATTAATAATCATCTATTCCGAGAATGTATTTACGATTCTCTTCATCCTAACACAAATTTATTTATTCATCCAATAATTTTTCATAATTTTTTTAATCTTTACATTAAATTTTTTCTTGAAAGTCATTTTTCATTTTTAATAATTTAATAATTAATAGAAATAAATGTAAATAAATGTATATGAATCTGATTAATGAATTATAATAAAGATATTGAATGAGATTATTAATGAAATTAAAATAATTTAACAACTTTTAGAGATAAAGTCTTTCAAATTTATTTAGTTATTATTATTATTATATAATACATTCCAATAATTCTCATTATCAATATATGTATATTTTATATAAATGACATGAAACTCTCCTATTTAAAATAATTAATATATATGACATACAACCTTTATAAAAGTTAGAGGAATTTTATTTAGGTGAATTTTATATCATGAGAAATTTCAAAGACTTAAATATTATGGATTTGAAAATTGAACCATTTATCTTAGAGAAAAAGAAACTAGTATTTTTATGAATAGATTGCCTAAAAAGGTTTGAGGATTTGAGATAAATGAAATTTTAATGATAAAATGAGATTACTTGATACAAGTACTAAAATTTGATTATTATTATGCATATATAAAAATCATACTATCAAAGAAAACCAGGACAAAAACAAGTAAAATAAAAATACAGGATAAACTGCCAATTTCTTCTTATGGGGTGGTACCAATGATGCCATAAAACCAACAGATGCTATGATTAGATTAAATAAGAATTTATACAATATGCAGACCAAGCAAAGCAAATAATCACTGGGATTAATTTGACTACAAATGGTAAATAGGATCCAATAAATGCAATAATTATTGCTTCAATATTGATTGGAAATACACAATAACCCAATAAACAAACAGATTAGAAAAATGATCTAAAAAATAAACGAATTTAAATTACACTTTTCCTCCAAGTAATTATGCATTTAGAGTAACAACAAATGCACCAACCCAAATAAGAACAAAAATGATTGCAAAAACATCAGATTTTGAACTATTAGTTGTTGAATCAGCCTTGAAACTCAAAGTCCTTTAATATAAATAGTAATTTACATAGCCAATGCTAAACAAAAAATTAAAGGTCCCCATAAATCCCCTATAAAATATAAAAATAGAGTTTACAATTTCGTAATTCTTTTCCATTGTCCTCTTATTCTTTAGGAATTAATACATATTTTAATTTATATGCTATCATTTTTAAATCTCTCATCTAAATAACATATTTTCTTTTACAATAGTCTCTGATACACTTTCTTCTAGATCAAGTGTTTTTAAATCTTCCATTTATGAATAATTTTAAGGATTTTTTTAGTTTGTATAATCCATAGAATGTTAATAAATATATTAATTATTTCTGTGAAAATCTATCCAAATATTTTTTAAATAAAATACACAATACATAAAACAGTCTTCAAAGTTTTAGATTATGCTATAAATATTATAATATAGTTTTTAAATCATGAGATTAATATCATCCACAACAACCTTTTTTCTTTTTTGTTTACAATGACTAATACTAAATAGAAACATCATACAGTAATGATTTTTTTAAGACCTTATATTTCTTCATTTTTTTGGGCAATCATATTTTATAACTCATCTACATCTTTAATATTATCTCTATATATATAAATTTGATATATTGAAATACCTAATTGTTTTATTTTCAGTTTATAATTTACTAAGTTAATCTGATAATTATTTTTTTTATGCTTCCAATTATACTTTGTCTTAATCTAATTTCTTTATTTTTGTTTCATGTTATGCAATATTTAATTCTAATATTTTTATATTATCCAACAATTATTTTTCCTTGACTTATTATACTGCTTTCTCTTCTTCTGCTTAATTCTTATTTTTACTATATTTTTGTCTAATATTTTATAAAATTATATTTACACAACAGAATTAACTAATTACTTAACAATTATTGGATGATGATTCTATAAAAAATGTATTAAAGTATTAGCCTTTTCAGTACCAGCAGATTTTTTATCATAAGCAGTTAAAAATCTAAAGTATATCAATTTATATAATTACTCATTGAAATGTTAAAAGAAAACTTCTAAATTATCAATTGTAAATGTTTCTTGATCCAAATTCTCTTTTAATTTTTAAGATACTTCAGCAATAACTTCTTCATTTTTCCTAATGAGATAATATATATCATATACGTATTATTCATATCATCATTCAATCTTATTGCTAAATTTTCTTTTTCAGTCATAAAATCTAATAACTTTTTCTTATATTCTTCAAAATGATTATTCTTCTCCCTTATACCTGCTATATAATGAAATGTTTAAAATGATTCATCTCTAATCTTTTTTAAAATTTAGAATATCTCTTCAAAAGATTTAGCTTCATCAGAACCAAAATATTTCTTTAAATTAGTTTCATATAATTATTTTGCCTAAACCAAACCTTATTGACATTCAGTTTCTACAACATGTTCCCAAGCTGTCGATATGATTGGAATCTTTCCCTTATTAAAATTAGTTATGAAAGTTTCAATCATTTTACAAAACATTCTTCCATTTAAATTGACTCCATTCAATTATTTAGGGGATGTATTTTTCAATAAATATTCCCTAAGTTAAATTACTTATTATTAAAATTCCTCTCTTAATTGATTATTTGGTAATTGATTTACTTTTTATAATTCATTTTCATTAATCACAGGTCTAACCAATTAAAAACAATTCCTATCTTTAAAACATGTTAACAATGTTTTTCTAACTTTTTTTGAATTCTCACTTTAATATTAACGATCATCATGCAAGGCTAATTCTAAATATTCTTTAGGTGTAATCTTTCTATTTTAACCATCTTTCATTTCAAGTACAAAATCTCTTAATAACCATATAAATTTAGGTGTATAATAACCTAATATATTTTCATTATTGCTATTATCATGATCTTAAACTTATATATTCTTAGATAATAATGTAGTTAAATGAAGTTAAATAATAGATTATTCATCAATACATCCAATTGAATTGAACATAAAAGTACTACTCATTAAAATAGCTAATGCAAATATTTTAGCATCATGAGTTTATGATTTAACTCCTGATTCACTACCTTCTGTATCTAAAAAATATATTTAAAGATTGCTTTATTTATTAATTAAAGGTTTTGTATATAACCAGATTCCTTGAGTACAAGAATTAGTTGCTGGACTAACTGAAAACTAGATCTATTAGCATAAAAAGTGATTACTCCTTCATTCTATACATCAATAAGTTTGTTCAATAGAAAACTCTTTCCTGTTCTGTATTTACCACATACAACAACAAATGCTATGTTTCCTCTTAATTAACTCAAAAATTAAGCTGCTTCACTATTTAATTCAAATTTATTATTTTATGACACAAAGGTAATCAATTAGATTGCTTTATAATCATTAATTTATTCTAATTTGATTTGATCAAGATCAATCATCTTTTTTGATTTAAAAATAATAATAATAATAATTTAATACATATATACTTATACATAATTAGAGTTCATATACAAAATCTTTTTAATCCAATTATATTCTATCTTCCTATCTTTCTCATACTTTTTTTCTTATATTAATAATTTCTAATTAATCGTTAAATTTGAATGGAAAATAATGAATTAGATGACTACATTTAGCTTAAGAAAAATGTAATATAATTATACAAATATATTAGTATGCTTTGAGAGAGAATGAATGGAAAAAAGATAAGGCATTGTATGAATAAAAAATACAATTGTTAGAAATTCAATTAGAAGATTATAAAACTAGGGAAATGAATTAAAAAAAATTGAATGATACTATTACTTAAGCTATAGATATTTCAGGAAAATCATAAGTATAATTATATTCCTAAATTATTAAGCAAAAAAGCTATACAGAATTTCAAAAATCTATTGAAGTCTCAATGGCAAATAATAAAAAACATTAAGATAGCATATCAAAATTAGAAGAAAAAGTAAATTAAAATCATAAGTTTTAGCTAAGATGTATGAATGAATAGTTAAATGAAAAAGAAATTTAAATTAAAGATCTTGAACTTTAGTAACAAAAATAATAAATTACTTATGATCACAAGATTTAGAGTCTAGAATCTGAGAAATAATATTTAAACTAAGAAATTTCTAAATACAAAGATTAAATATAAAAAAATGAAGAAAATTCTAAGTCAAAAGAATAAGTATTAAAATTATAGTGTGAATAAGAAATTCAAAAAATTAAGGATAACTTTTTTAAAGACATGCAAGAAAAACAATCAGATTATGATTAAAGATATCAATAATTAGCATAATTATACGAAAAAGAAAAAGAACAATTACAATAAAGATTAATTCGAAGTCAAAATACTATTAAAAAATATTAAACTCATATTGAATCTAATTAAGAAATATAATAAATGTAATAAAAGTATGATGAATAAATTGCTGCTTTAAAATAAGAAATGCATGAACAGTAAGTTCAATTTCAATATGAAAAGAAAATGCTAAATAAATAAATAGATGACCAAAGAATGTAAATTTCAATTTCATCTATATTTTAGAAATACTAATAATTACGATAGTACTTCAAAGAAAAAAAGCTTAGATATGATCAAAATTAGAAATTCTGTTGTTTCATAAGAAAGTCCTGTTCAATGCAAAAGTTTTCATATATCCTAACCAGATTTTAAATAAGTTCTCTAATAACCTAAGAATTCAATAACATCTATTTAAAAATAATCAATGTAACCTCCAAAAAACAATTAATCATTTGAAAAAGTCAAAGCTAACAATCATGATACTCTACCTATGCCTATTGAAGATTTTAATTTAATGATGAGTAAAAAAGCCAAATCATAATCAACAAATTCTCTTCCTTCAAATAATTTAAATCTTAATTCTTATCTCCAGGATGCAAGTATTATGAAAGAAGAAACTGAAACTGGAGATGAATTTATAAGATTTAAGTTATCTAATCAATAAACAACCAGATTTAATAATGAAGTTGATCAAAGAAGATCTTATTCTCAATAAGGCAATAAAGTACATAGTATTACTTCAGCAACCAATTTAAGTAAAATGTTAGGATAGACAGATCAAAGTTATTAAAATTAAAATACTTCTATTTCTACTTAATAAAAAACTCATAATACTTCATTTTCACATTTTAAGGTTCCATCCTTTACTTAAGGTTAGTTAAACAATCTAAAATATAGTTTATATTAGCATTAACCTTAAACAACTTTAAGAATGAATGATAATCATATTAATTACATTTAGTAAATTAAGGCAAGATATATGAATTAAGATGAATCAAACTAGAATGATTCTACTTCGTTTAAATATGTAAATCAAATTGGTATTAATAGAATAAAGAGAATTAGTAGCCATCAAAAAGTGTACATATAAATAATGAGATTAAGTTTTTGATTGGTAAACTACTTCAAGCAAAAGGAAAATTGACAACTGAATTAGAAAATACTCAAAAATCTTGTAGATATAAGACTTGAATTTTTATATTCAATATATTTTTGGACGAATTATATTCATTTTATCTCATTATTAATTATATATTTTATTTCTTCACAATGATTTATATTAATAATTTTCAGTTAACATATTTGAGTACAGAATTAAATGTAATTTTCAAGATTATGCTAATCAAAAATAAGTAAATAATTGAATCTTTATCAAAAATTTAGTTTTATAACAAATTTTATTATCAATTGATTTATTTTTAATTTAATTAAAACAAAATAAAGAATAAAACATAATCAACAATCATTATAAGTAAACTTAAAATAATTTAAGATATATGAAGATTAATAATAGACAGATAAATAATTTAAAAGAAGAAATAAAATTAGATTGTCTTTTTTATTAATCATTTTAAATTTGTTATTTCAGATATAAGATTGAATTCTCCTTCTAACAATTTTTCCCTAAATTCTGAATCTCTATCAATCATTCTTACAATAGATTTTACTTTATCCATATATATCTATACAGAATGTTTATAGAGATCATAAATAGTTTATTCAATTTTTTTAGACCATTCTATATGTTCATTTTTAGTTTGTAAATAAAAATATTTTGTTAATCCATCAATTGCTTTTTTTCTTTTGTCATCTTATACATATTCACTTGAAGTATTTTGATTTTCTTTAAAGTTTGATTTTATATTGTTTTAATTCTTTATTTATACTATAGTAGTTTCTTATTTTTATTCATCATTTTTTAATTTTTTTTGAATTTATGGCTCATTATTTTTGGATTATTTTTATTTTTATTGACTTTTTTAAACATCTTTATTGTCTTCATTATTTGTACTTAAATCATTAGAAATAATAACTTATTTCCATTATTTAACTAATTTACGACATATTTTAATTGCTTTTGCATACTTTTCATCATCTTCATCTGTATATTTCTTTTAACCTATTCTAACAAAACTTTTAGTGATTTAGCTTTCAATTATAGATTATAATTCATATTGACCTTTATAAACTTAAGCAATCAATTAATAAGACTTTTAAATTGGAGCTGTAGAAAATTTCTTAAGTTCTTGTTTAATTTCAGACAATTATTATGTATTTAATTTCATTTATTTAAAATATTATTTGTACATCAATTATAATTTATATACAAAACCAAATTGCATTGAATATATTTGAAATATATATATATATATAAACATAAACTCATTTTTTTAATAACTTGATCATATGAGGTTAATATTACTCTAAAGACTCTTTAATAATACTTTAACTTCTTGGATCTAATTTAATCATATTCGCCTTGCTTATTAATGATCTCAAAATGAATTAATATTATTAATATTAAGGAGATTTTGTTTATTAGAGGGAATAAATCAAAATAGCTTAACTGATATCCATTGCTTTAAACTCATTACTTTTGGTTAAATGAAGTCCTAGTTTATTGTAAATATCTGTATCTGTAATTCCGAGTCTTTAAATATATATTAATTAGACATACTTATTCAAATTCCAAATCATTATAGATGCAAATTTTGAAGAAAAAGGTTGATTGGATTTTTCTTAATTTTTTAACATAATATAAGCCAACTTTTAAGCAAATTCTGGACTTTGTTTCAATTAACCTAAAGTTCTCAAAAGTAAAAGTAACTGGAGTATACCTTCATTGGAAAGATCTTATTCAGCTAGATTTTGGATGACAAGTTTTTGATACTATATTAAATTTTAATATGTACAGCATTGATTTATTTATTATCTTTGATATTTATAGTTGCTTATAAAAGTAAGATTAATGATCTATTTGTGATTAAGTCTTTTTTATTAAAATTATTTATGGCTAATTTAAATGTATATATTAATAATGCACTCGCATCTAACTTAATATCTTGAATAGCCCAAATAATTAGAACCATATCTTTGAATTTAAATCTAAAGTCTCTAAGAACTCTTTTCTCTGATTATAAATCCTCCTCTAATTCTTATTCTAAAAAATCATCATCTTCATCAGATTGATTGATTTCATTATCCTCTTGATTTTCTTATTTTTAATTTTCTTTAAAAGATTATATTTCATCAGGTTTCTCTGAAACTGGAATAAGGGAATCTAAATTCTATTGTAATTAATCAATCAAATGAATCACTAATCTTGGCTTTTTTATACCATTTTTATGATAACCCCATAAAAGTATAGCAATTTATTTAATTCTAATACATGTCAAGTCACTTCCATATTATTTGATTAATTATTTATTTCTTCCTATTTTAGCAACTTGCACATCTATCTAATAATAAGATTAGATATTTTACAAAATCTCCATTTTTCTTACATAGGCACCTATTTGAAAACTTCTGTTAATTCATCATAAAATGCAGTATCATCATTCATATCGAATCTCTTTCTAACTGGACTTGTATTCATATGTTTCAAAGCTTCAAGAAATAACAAAGGAGTAAAATGTTCCTAATTTTTATGATAGATTTAATAGATTTCTTTAGGACTACCACATGTTTTGATGAATCTAAGAATCTTCTTTTCAGATGAAAAACACTATAGAATCCTAGTTGATAAAATCATTAATTAAATAATGTTTAAAATTATTCAAAGAGCCTGTTTCAGATATTCAGTTGCCAACACTAAGGCTGAGGCTGAAATCAAATCAGTTCCAGGTATCAATATTAAAGAGTGAATTTAGGACATAAGCCACCCTCTTTTGAAGATACTGTTTAAGGAAAATATGCAGGAGTGTTATTCTCAACAGCATCATAAAGAGAAGCACTTCATCTAGTGTTATAGGACATGAAATACTTCAAAGAATTGGCTGAAAAGAGTCCAGTATTTGCAGGCTTTTTGGTAAATTCTGCCTACAAAAGAAACCAATAAAGAAATGTGATTCAAGCTCTAACAAAAGTAAATAAATTTAATTATGTTTTAGGAAGGATTCCATGAAGTCACTTAGAATTTGTTAAACACTATGATTGATAATCAAAGAATTTCTTATCTATCTAAGACAGCTGATAAATACATTGAATATTATAGAATCTTTAATAAGGAAGAAAATATCACAATTATTTCTTCTGAAAATTTGTCTGAAGAATAAAAGTAAATATATATAGTTATTTTAATATTAGATCATAAGTAATTTAAGCCTTAAAAGAATCAAGTCCAAATATGTAATTTTCTGTTCAATACAAAGTGGATCCCTCTATTTTAGGAGGATTATAAATGTATTCAGGAAATAAATTCTTGGATTGCTCTTTGTTATCAAGAGTAAATAAATTGAGATCAGAATTATAAAAGTTAAGCATCTGATGATGAATAAGTATTAATAATAATAAATATTATATATATATATATTATAAATATTAATGGACATTCTCAAAGACCCTACAAATGATAGATAAGTGAAGACTCTAAAGCCTCCTCCTCATAGACCACTCTCAAAAAATCTGATGTTTCCAGATAAATTGAAAAGTACGTCACAATATTAAATTATTTAGACAAACCTGATTGGAAATTATTGAAAGATCATCTATAAAAAGAAGGAAGAGTAGCAAAAGAAGAATTATTTAAATTGGTTGCTGATTGCAATAAATTATTGAGTAAACTGACATTTTGATTGTTAGAAAATGAGGGAAATGTTCTATATTTGCAAGATCCACTTACTGTTGTTGGTGATATTCATGGGTATGTACATAAATTTAAATAGATAATTTTATGATTTACTTAAATTATTGGAACCCAAAGTTGGTGGCAACCCTGAAACAACAAAGTAAAATAATTTAACATTATTAGATATCTCTTTTTGGGAGATTTTGTAGATAGAGGATCTTATTCAATAGAAGTTGTCATTTTACTTTATGCGATAAAAATTAATTATCCTAATACTGTTTATTTTTTGAGAGGCAATCACGAATGTAGATAACTGACAGCATTTTTTAATTTTAAAGATGAATGTACCTACCAATATTATTATAGGTCTATATAAATATGATTAAGAAACATATGACATGTTAATGGATTCTTTTGATCTATTTCCATTAGCATGTATAATAAATTCAAAATTTATTGCAATTCATGGTGGAATCTCACCTGATTTAAAATCAGTAATATTTTAAGTTATTTTTTAGATTGAAGACATAAAAAAATTAGATCGATATCATGAACCACCTCGTAGCGGTCTCTTTTGTGATTTACTATGGAGTGATCCAGTAGATCATGATTAAGGAAACATGGATGGATAATGGAAAAGCAATGAAGTTCGTGGATGTAGTTGGTTTTTTGGAATTGAAGCAAGTATGAAGTTCTTATAAAGAAATAGTCTTATAAGTATCATAAGAGCTCATGAAGTAATAGATTTATATATTTAAATAGGCATAACTTGATGGATATAAAATGCATAGATGGAATGGCGGATAAGATTTTCCAGTTGTAATTACTATTTTCAGTGCACCAAACTATTGTGATGTTTATAACAATAGAGGAGCAGTGATAAAATTCGAAGTAAAAATTAATTATTAAAATTATAGAACAATACTCTAAATATTTAATAATTTTAATATACTCCACATCCATATTTACTTCCAAATTTTATGGATATATTTACTTGGTCAATACCTTTTGTGGCTGAGAAAATCACTGAAATGCTTTACAATTTAATTTAAGCAGGTGATTAAGGAGATGATGAAGATGATGTTAATTAAGAAGATATTGCACAATTTAAATAATTAACTAATTAAAATAAACAATTTAATAAATAATAATCAGGTGGTTCGAGTGGAAAAGGTAATTTATTATTATTATTATTAATAAAATAGGTACAGAGAAATTGAAAAGTAAATTAAAATTCGTAGCAACCATGATGAAGCTCCAAAAAACACTCAGAGAAGAAAGTGAGAGTGTTATGAAATTGAAAGGAGCTTGTCCAGATAAAAGATTACCTAAAGGTATACTATCAGCTGGTAAAACAGCTATTTCTGATGGTATTTTTGTATAAATAATAATTTTAGCACTTGCTGATTTCAATGTTGCTAAAACTGCTGATATAGTTAATGAGAAAATGCCAGCTCAAGCATAAATTCCTTAATAATCTATATCAATAAAAAAACCCAGTAATAATACACCTTAGCCCAAGAAAAAATGAGAATCCAATTCTATTAAATATATATATATATATTATTCAAATATAGATGTGTAATAATCATTTCTTGTTTTTATTTTTATTTTTTGTTTGATTTATTTATTATTCTATAAGAATAAGGAATGCAGTATAATCTTCATTTATTACCCTACTTATCTTTTCATAAGTTTATAACAAAAACTATTCTTAAATTCATATTTTATACCACTTTTATATTATTTTTCCTAAATATTAGAATGAAAAATAGATGATACAAAATAGACGAGCTTTAATATTTATTTCAAAATTAGAGATGTATATTGAGTATGTCAAGAAGAATTTCTAACCTACAGCTTCAGAATTAGAGTTATTGAATTCCTAAGAAATAATAGAATTATACGAATATATTTAGCAATAAGGCGGATTTATTAAAGTATCATAAAACACTATTTGTAGTATTACTCACAGTAGTACAATAAATTTCAATCCTATGATAACAATGAAATTCTTTAATTGTTTCAAAAATACTTATTAAATTATGAATTAAGAACTACAGATATAGATGGATAATATCTACATAGATGTGCTTATATTGAATTTTATAAAGCAATCAATTGTTTTACAGAATCTCCATAGAAGTGGCTCAAAGATTAAGTAACTTTATGGTCTTTGCCTAAGGATGTATTTACAAAATTGAATAAAAATCTGTTTACATTCTAAGATTTATCAAAAAATCATAGAAATTTTGAAATTGATATTAGGGCTCAGAATCCATTTATAGATACAATATTAGCAAAAGAGGAAAATTATTATTAGGCTTATACAATGACAATAAAATAATACAAAGATTATGCTGAGGATCCAAAATCATTTTTTTACAATAATCCTCAATATAAAAAAGATCAAGTATACTAGGCAGTAAATGTAGATATGGAGGAATGGAAAGAGGAAATCCATAGATTATTTGATTTTTTACCTAAATACTTTTCAAGAAATAACGGATTGAATTATTTAAGATAAAATTGTAAAGGTGCAAATGTACCAGAAATATATATGAGAGTATAAAATTGTTGGATAGGAGGATAATAGGATTTTTAAGGTTTAAGTTAGATTAATATAAATCATGGACCAGGAGATTGTGTTTGGACAATTATTGATGCTAATCATATAGATAAATTATTTCATCTTATGCCTGATTTATTTAAGAAGGAAGGAAGATGGTATGTAAATATTGCATATTTTTTATAAAACTAAATACCTGTTAAATAAATAATTTAAAAATAAGGTGATATACTTATAATTGGTGCTGGATGTTTTTTTTAGGCTAAAAATATTGGAAATTCAATACATACATCATTTAATTTTTTAATGATGGATGATTTTTCTTTGTAACAAATTTACAAGAGATAGATTAGGAATGATTTCTTTCACCTTTGGAGTGTTATAGCAATTAGAAATTTATTTTTAGATATATATATCCATGAAAAATTAACTATTTTAAAAGATTATTTAAAACAATTTATTGATGAAGAACTTCGGCGTTAATTATCTAAAAAACATTTAAATCGTTTTAAATTATATATATCCTCAAAAGATGTATTGATTTGCACTAAATGTTATAAAGAAATCTTTATATTTTTTTAATTCATAAAAGATTGGGTATATTATTGTCCAGATTGTTATGTTGATTATGAAGATGTAATATATATGAAATACAACATTATTCAATTGAAGTGTCTTATTTAAGCTGATACTATTTAATGTTCGAAATTGTTATGTAGCAATTATATTGGAGAATCTAAATGCACAATAAAATAGACACTCTCTTAAAAAGTGTAAATATAGGATTAAGATAATTCATCAATTGTTGAAAGTAGACAATTTTTAGATGAATTTCTTGTTGGATTAAATATAGAATCATCTAATTCTCAAAATTAAAATGGGACATCTCACCAAATTGATTTATTAAATAAAGATAAAAAATAAATTAAAAAGATTAAGGAGAAAATAACGATGATCAAAAAATAACATATTAAACAATTAAAGTATAAAAAGAAAGAAAAATATTCAGACCTTTAGGTAATTAAGTACATATAAAAAACCAAAAGAAACATCTTAAATTGATGAATAAATTTATACATATATTATCTATAGTAATGAATCATTTCATGGAAAGTATTGAATATTTTAGCAATGTAATTAATTATTCAAATTATTATAATAAATTTTAATTATTACTTTCTCATTTAATTGATATTTAAATCAGGAGAAATCAAATAAAATTATCTTTACTATCTAATCAAATTATAATTAATTCAAATAAACCATATTAAATATATTTTATAATTATCTATTAAACACAAATTATGTAATCAATTTATTCCCCATATTTTTTCAAATACCTTATAATATGTGCTTTTTAAAGATTTTGGCTAATATCAATAAGCTTTCTTACATCATGTTAATAATAATAATGTATGATACCAATAACAAATGAGAAAACAATAACATCACCATTAGGAATATCTATCATTTTACCCCTACTTTTTAATAAGTTTATGACTGTTTCACAAAATCTAGGAACAATACTTAAACAAATTTCCATTGCTCTACATTTATTTTTCATAAATACCTAGTATTAGATTCAAGAAGAAGGGCAAATGAACTAATAAATCCACCAGATAATGGAACAAATGGGTCGACCTTTTTAAGGAGATTTTTTTGTTTGCACCAATTATATCGTAGTATTTGAACCATAAAAGATAGGAAACAAATGCTTTTAAAATATGAAACAAGAGCTCTGCTTATAGTAGATATAGGACTATTGATATAATAGTATTAATAATACTTCTTCATAAGTTGTTTTCTTTTATACAATAGAAATGGAATCAAATGAACTGGCAAATAAACTTTAGAATTGGATCTCATAATTCTTGGAAGACTATAAAAAAGTGATTTTGAGTAATACTTACTTTGATAAAATGTTCATTTCACAAGATTGTCCAGGATGTACGATTTCACAACTAAAGGGAGTTCCTAGTAGTTGGATGGATGATTCTACCTGATTAAATGATCAATTGATCTGCTGCACTGATCACATAACTAGACATGATTATTTTATTTATTTTAAAATTTTAGTTGAAATCAATGAATATTATAATCCTTCATTAATTGAGCTTTTTAGTACTATAGGCAGCCAATCCAATCAATAATCCTTGAAAAATGAATGTACCATCAAATCTTAATATAGGAACTATCAGTAATATAGATAAAGATGAAATGATGAAACCTAATAATCCACTAAAATTGACAATTGGTAATATATCAGCACCAGTTTTTTTACCAAAAATCTATAGTAATCCTGGACCTAAAATTACAATAATTCCTTTAGTGATAATAGATAACAATAAATAATCTATCAATAAATTAAAAAGTTTACCAATAATGAATAAATCTTTAGAAATATTTAAGGAAATAGGAATCATTATAGCTATTATACACATTAATATTAATAATTTATGTAATAAGACTGTGAATGTAACTTAATCAGCCATCTTACCAAAAACGAAATTAGCTATTGATCCAAGAATAATTCCAAGTGTATCAACCCATGTAATCAATTAGTCATTATTAATCTCTTAAACTAATAATATATATTTACCTTTTAAAGAACATAAGTTTTATAGTTCAATCCCAATGTTACTTCAAAAAAGAATACAGTGAAGTAAGATCCCAGAATTATTTTGAATTAAGTAGTTTTAACAACTTATAAAAGAGGGTCATTTGGAGTAACTTTAATATTTTGAATCTCACTAGTCAACACTTATAATTCCTACTCTTCTGCCACTTCCAATTTTCTTTGGTTTATTAATAGACTACCACAAACACTTAATGTACCAGCTATAAATCCAGCATATTTAATAGCTTTATATGTATTAATTGCAACATCTTCTGAGAAATATAAATATTACTATGAACCTACTTTCATCTATATATATATAATTTTTAGATTACTGATAAAGTAGCTTCTTCATTATTTGGATTCACTATATATGTGACTAGAAGTAAAAAAAAAAATGTTGCAAATCCAAAGACTCCAAATAAAATACCTGTTACCATACCTTCTTGCTCTGAAAAATGACTCCATAGACATTTCAACAAAGGAAATGCTAATAATGCATATCCTAAACCAATAAATCCCAAATAAAAAATTATAAATTCTAAATATTAAGTTGCATGTAATGCTAGTAGAAATGATAAGAATTATAGTGATGTTGTAATTCTTATTAATTTCTCATAGCCTATTCTATCTGCTATCTTTAATGAATATACTGATGCAGCTGCTAAAGGTATACCCATTAATGCTATAGGTAAGGTATTATAAGTAACTGATAAGTTAGGATCATTCATTTTGAAATAAGAATAATAATAAACATTTGATTTTCCCCAAGTCATCAATAATGCTTATCCAGCTTTTACCAATACTGCACCTACAAGGCATTTCTAATATATTTTATTTTATTTGTACAAGGCTATCAGGTGAATATTTATTCATTATATATATTTAATTATTAAAAAGAAATGTTTTAATAAAAAGAATTCGATTATTCATAAACTCCAGAAGTGTAATAATTATATTAAGAATTTGTTGATGCCTTTGAAGAGAAATTAATTGTTGAAGATTTTATTCCAGTAGTTGAAGCAGCTTGTGGAGAATAATGTTCCTTATTATTAAAGAAATTACAAAGAAGAAAAAATTAGAAATTAGATTAGGATGAATTCTCATAATAATTCAACTTTGAATTGTCTGAACCAGAGAACTTTGATTGCATCTATGAAGTCCTAGAATAAGGCAAAGGAAAAATAACTTTCGAAGGATTAAAAGCAGCAAACCAGAAATACAAATTTGGATTGACCGATTAAGATATGAAGATTATGATCTAATACACTAATGTTAAGGATTAACCCATTACTAAATCAGTATTTAGACAAATGATATCATGATTTAAATTCAATTTTATATTACAATAATTAATTTTCAAATTAACTAAACACAATTCTTTATCCTTCTATTTAATAAATTCTCCAAAATTTATAAAACCTCTATCAAATATAAATATTAATAGAGAATTTAAGATTAGTATTTGTTTATTAAGGTGTTTATTTTATTACACTTTTATTTTCTCTCTTATTCATTTCTTATACTTTAATTTTATTAAGAACTAATAATTTTTAGACTTATTCCTCTTTATCCATCATTTTATGAACTGATTATTATATGCCCTAGCTAAGGATTGTATTTCATTAGATTTATATTGAATTAAACCAACTGATATATTATCCCTTCAATCATAATTCTAACTAAAGAACTAATTAAAATTAAATAGATTTAATTGACTAAATTTGGATTTTAATTTTCAGGATTAAACTATTATATATAAGAAAATTGTTGTTTTCACTTCAAATCTTCCATTGTGAGTAAGAAAAAATATGTTTGGATTATTTACTGGATAATCAAAGGTAAGCTCTATTTTTAATGGTAAATTCCTAGTGTATCTCTGGACCTATTATTATTAAATACCATTAATAGAGATAATTAATTATAAAAATATCTTTCTATATAATTCTTATTGTCACAATACACATGTAGTTTAATTAAATATATATTACTAATGAATATTTGTAGAATATTTCCTAAAAATGTGTAATTTGAAAAAGAATTTAATATAAATTGCTATTAATTTCAAAAAATCAGTCTATTATAAGGCAAGATTTATAAGAGACAAATCAGAATGTGAGTAGATCTATAGCTATGGTAATAAACAACTTAAAAAATGTAAATATATAATAATTTTTCTAAAATCGATTAAAAATTATGCTAGCAAATACTTCATTATTAAAATAACACTAATCAGATAATTTTTAGCAAAACTTTTTGGACAATTAGTATTTTTATAAAAAATAATGCCTTCATAAATATGTCAATCCTAAAATATTTCAGAATCATAGATTCATAAATACAAGCTAAATAAAGTGAAATTTTCAATAAAATCACACTAGGTCGTTATAAATCTCTTATTGTATAACATAAGTAAAATAAGTTATCTGAAGAGCATACAGATAATGTAACTTTAATTAAAATTATATCAAAAAAATCTTTATTCAACACAATAACTCTACCAGCTTATAGTAAAAGAAAAGAATTTATTATGGATATTGTAATTGAATTACATTTAAAATAAATATTGCCTCTATTAACAGAAAATGAGTTTCATTTTATCCTTAAAACTTATGATATCACCATTAAATAATTAAAAGTTACATAAAATAGTTAATCTCTTTGGAATTTCATCTTTGAATCTGTTAAAAGATCCTAATTAAATAAATTTATGAGGCATTATTTTTGATTATCGTAAATCTTCATTGGATCTCCTGAAAATTAAATGACAATTATTATAAGGTTAAGTGATGATACTCCTCTAGATCAAATCAAATAAATAGTATCCCAATCTTAAATTAATTTGATAGTTTGATCTAAATAGGCTATTTGAATTGATGAAATATAATTAAAATGATAGAAAGGCAATTATTCATAAAATGAAATAAGAAAGATTGATTGATAAAAGAAAATAGATTGTGATATTATGATTCAAAAGAGGTAAATAAAAAACTTAAGTATATTTACATTTTTTAAATATAAAAATATTATAAATAATTGATCTTTTTTGAGCAGATGTGGAATTATGCTTCTTCAAGTAAAATCATAGAACAAAAATAATAAGCTTACGTAATTTTATTACTATCTTACAGTCATATGATAGACATGTTAAAGTTGTGAATAAAGCTAAGGCTACAGTTGATAATGGGAGTCCATACAAACATCACTTTACATCAAGATTAACAAATAAATATTAGTAATGAATTTTAGTTATTTTTATATAACAACATTATACAGAAATAAATAGAAGTAATTCAGCATTACTCAGAAAGATGATGTATATCAACTCTCACTCAAGTAACCTCAATAAATAAAAGCTTGTAAAATCCTATAAGGAATTATCTCATGTTTTTAAAAATAACAAATAGTTGCACACTGAAAGAGACCGAGTGCAGGATGAAAACGAAGTAATAATTTTATGCAAATTTAAATTAGAAAATTGTTGCAAGACTCTAAGCAACTAAATCATATTATGAAAGAGATAGTTAGCTTATTAAAGCATAAAAGTATATAGCATGTCGAAATAATATATCATAAAATGCAAGTAATAAATATTGTAATTTCAGGACGAACTGCTTACTAAGATTTTTGTGATGAATCATATGGGTTAACAAAGATATCTCTATCCAAGCAATACTGATATGTATTTTAATTTAATTGTGTGTGTCCCTTTTATTATTTGTAATATAAATCTCAAAAAAAAATTAAATATTAATCAAGGTATTTAAATCTTTTAATATATTTATTCAATGGCTTCCTAAAATAAAGCACCTTAAACTCGTCAATTGACTAAACCTAAATGTATTTATCTTATTTTAAGCTACTAGTTGACAAACTCAGTGAAGTCAAACCAGGAATCCATGGATATAATACCTACGTCAAAGTAAGACTCAAATATCTAAAATTTTTAGATTGAAGAAATCAAGAAAGAACAAATCAAAAGATATGACGGATCTACTTTGGTTGTGGCTGAAGGTTTGGCCGGAGATGACACAGGAGTCATTAGATTCAGAGTTGTTGGAGAATATGCCAACTAACTTGAAAAGGGTAAATGTTATGCATGGAGAAACGGATTGTCTGAAGTCGTTTAAGAAAGACACAGACTTTCACTTGATTAATTTGGACGCATAACTCCTGAAAAAGTAAATTAAGCAATTTATATTTCAGGATGATTTAGTTGCTGTCAACTAAAATGGCAAGAAATATTCAGATATTGAATATGTGAGAAAGGATGCCAGACCAAACACAAACAGAAGAGACAACAGAGATAACAGAGATAACAGAGACAACAGAGACAATAGAGATAACAGAGATAACAGAGATAACAGAGACAACAGAGATAACAGAGATAACAGAGAAAATAGAGGACAAGGATAAAGAAGACCTTAAGGTAATAGAGGCAACAGAGGAGGAAATTAAAAGAGAGATTGAGTTAGTCAATGTATGGAACATAATAATATTTTAACACAATTATTCTCTTAGTTATTATCATTTCATATTTATGATGAAATAAAGTTAATAACTTCAGTATAAATAAATATTCTCAATTAGCAAAGGATCTTCTTCTAGAAAACTCTGATCTTGGATGTTAATGCTGAATTTTCTAAGTTTCAAATTTCTTCATTAAATAATAACAATTCAATTTCTCATAGTTATTTTCTTTATCCGCAATTAAATAAGCATCCTATTAGTGATTACTAAAATTCTACACACCTTTATTTAATTATTTTTGAGGTGTGTATTTTCTTAACTATGCTTTTGTCTCATGATTTCTATTTTCAATTACTTATTGCAAATAATCTAATTTATTCATCATAGAATTGATATTAAGTAAAATATCTTCGCACTATTAACTTGCTTTTAATTTTTTTTATTGATTTCTACTGGATGATAAGCTGTTTCGTACAGATTTTCTGTATCCACTACTTTCCTAAACATATAGCATATTTATTTTTAACGAAAATTAATAATAACAAAACTCATAAATATTTCATATTCAATGTAAATATCGATTTCTTAGCTTATAGATAAAATTATCAATATTGTTTATTACCTTGATTGTTGAATAGAAAATCTAGACAGTTTTAATTAAATATTTATTATTATAATAATGGGAAGTGTTTCATCAAATCCAAATGCTGACGAAACTGGTACTATCAGTAATCTTCCTATGCATCTTAGGAGGATGGAATTGAAATTTGATATTACCAAGGATGTCAATCCAAACCTTAAATAACTATTGCACTGTAATACTAAACTATTATTTTAGGGTCATTGATGGAAATAAGATAAGTATATGAACAATTTTAGAGAAGGTCAAATTCTCCTTTTATTGATAAAAATATTTTCTGTAAAATTGTACCTTTTAGCAGATCAAATGCTAGTTTCATCTTTGATCAATTTTGTGTAGGAAACAAAGTACTATCTATTTATGAATTCATATGTATTTTGACAATTACTGCCCACACTCAATATATTCATAAAGTTCATTGTATTTATTAGTTTCAACATATTTATTAGTCTTGTATATTGTTTTTGATCTAGATTGTAGTGGAAATATAAGTCTGAATGAATTACTGATTATATTTAAATCAATTATTTTAGGATATTGTAAGTTAACAGAAGCTGAATTACCATCTTATATCTAATTGGAGAAGTTTGCGAAATTGATGTTTCTCAAAAGTGATATTTAAGTAGATAATTCATTGGAACTTAGCGAGTAATATAATACATAATTTTAGAATAATAGAATGGCTAGATAATAATCCTACAGGTTTACAATTATTTTAAATGTATGAACCAAAATAAAAGGTTTAAGAACCATTTGAAGCCTTTCGTTCTTTTCGTGCTTATACAGAATAAGAGGCTGAAAATATGTTAGAAATGATAACTAGATCAAATAAGAATGAATATTATATGAAAAGCTTAAATGATTAGGTTGGCAAAAGAAATAAATTTAGCTATATGGCAAATACTAAGAGTTAATAATAATAATAATAGATTTATTCAATCTAGCAATAAAGAAATTAATCTTTACCCAAAATTTAACCATAAAAATAAGTAAATTTGGAAGAAGACTTAGAAGAGTTAAATATTTTAGAAAAAGCATTAGATTAACATTAAAAAAAATATGATTTATCAACAGAGAAACCTTCATAAAGTTTGCATCATCCTGCATAAAATCCTATTTCATTAGGTAAAAGAGTAAAAAGTTAAGGTAGGATAATGAAAAACATCATTATAACTAAAGGGTGTACTTTAACAAGAAATGAAATATTTAGAGTAAAAAATTATTTTGATTCACTATCTGATAATAATAAAGTTATTGGAGTAAAAGATTTTACAAAAGCATTCTAAAATAAACCTCATATGAAAAGAGTCACAGCTAGCTTATATAATTACTTAGATTCAAAATAAAAGGGATTTGTCACTTTTGATTAATTGATGTTAAAGCTATACCCTTCATTAACTAAAGTATAATTGGAAATAGTTAATAACTGGATTAAGTAGTATAACGAAGTATTTTCTAAAAGTTCAAAAGAGAGCATAGAATTGGAAGTTCTTAAAAACAATGATACTAAACAGATGAAAAGAAAAAGAGTATTACCAAAAAGTAGTATGATCAGAATTAAATAGATTTATGATTTAATTGATTAAGATAACAAAGGATGTAAATAGATATAGTTTAAAAAATAGATATCTCTTTGGAAGATCTCAAAAAGACTTTTACTTATGGATTTACGGGTAAGGAAGTTGAAGATCTATTTCGATTACATGATTTAGACAAAGACGGGAAATTAGGAATGGAAGATTTTATAAGAATAATACTTCCTCCAGACTATGTTATTGAAGACGAAGCAGAAGAATAATGATAAATATTAAAATTTCTTATTATATCATCATTCCTTTTGTTGTGACCTTTTAAATTATTATTACGAATAACTAGTAGCACATTAAAGAATAATCAACAATATTAAATAATAGACTAAAGATTATCCGTCAAGAAAGATAGCAACAAGATTTATAAACATAACTCCAAAATTTTGACAAAACAAATATAATCCAAAAATTGCCATATCTTCATTCCAAATATCTGAAATAATAACAGCCGAATTAAATTATCCTGAATTGTCGGT
The DNA here is from genome assembly GCA_905182975.1 of Paramecium primaurelia. Taxonomy (NCBI): domain Eukaryota; phylum Ciliophora; class Oligohymenophorea; order Peniculida; family Parameciidae; genus Paramecium; species Paramecium primaurelia. The sequence goes on from CAJJDM010000113.1 coordinate 286,595, forward strand.
AAATCCTCTAGTTATTTAATTCTATATTATACATTAATAAGCCTAAAATTATATTGATATTGTAATTTTGTTGGAATGCACTAAGAATAGCAATTATATTCATGCATTAAAAAGCATTTCCATAAAAGATTGAATTTTGAATAATTCCAACAAAAGATCTAGATAAACCATTACAAACCCCGCTGAAAATTTAAGCTACTCCAACATATAGGAAGATTCTTGCTGTTTTCATATTCACTGTTATTTCATCTTCGTCAGGAAGAGAGGAGGAAATGAATTTATGAAAAATTCCAAACTCAAAACCTATTACTACACCAGTAGAAATAAATAAAGAAAATAAAAATTTCATTTCCTTCAATTAAAATTTCAATATGATCTATTTAAGTTATTCTTTGAATCCTATTTTTGCAAATTCTTCATTAACGTTTGCAATCTAAGCTTCAGATTTTCCAAAAGAATCATTTTGAATCATCTTTTAATCTGCCTCATAAATCTAAATCTTATCAGGTTGTTAAACAAAAATAAATAAAATAGATAATCCACATTCTAATAATCCACTATAAAAAAAGAAACTCTCTCTGCCAATATATTTTAATAATTAATCAGATGTTACACCATTCAGCAAATATGCACATCCTAGTAACATATAAGTTATTCCAAAATATAACTCTTTATTTTTCTCACTTGTACAATCACTTACATATGTATTTTAGAGAACAAAATATCCACCTAATCCAGCTCCTAAAAACACGCATCCTATGAGTGTTAGAGGAATCAACATTAATGGATTACATATTAAATCAACTACGTTGTCTCCATCACATCTTGATACATAAAAAGCAGGTATAAAGCAAGGCAACACTAAAACTGCTTGAAAGACAAATCCATATCTATATTTCATTTTAGTCAAATAAAGAGGAGCTAATATTAACATATTATGTTATAACAATACCAATCAGATTGAAAATTAGATTTACAGTGTATATGCAAATTAATCCTAGTTCACCTAAAGAAGGGTAGTTATTTTATTCAGCTATTTAGGGCAAAAGACTGGCTAAGGCTAAGCATTAAGATAAATGAAATGTTAGAACTAGATTCATATACAAGACTTTTCCTAAGTTTGTATACTTTTTCATAGCAAATTTTAATGACGAACTTTAAATATCAATTTTATTATAAAAACTCTTTATAAGTAAACAAATTATTTTTTTCTATTTTTTTCTATCATCTAATAATGCATCTTCTTTTCGATTACCTTTTAAAAAATCAATTATTATTATCTTAATTTCAACAATGGTCTTAAAAAGAACTACATTAAAGTCAAATCACAACCATAAAAAGATTTTAACAATTCTTTTCACAGACATCCATCAAATAAGAATCAATAATTTACTATTATAGAGAAATGGTTCATGCTTTTGCACTTGAAATGGAAAAAATTTTGTTTCGATAATTAAATTCCTAATTTAGATAATTGATGGCATCTATAATTTTTTTTTAATGTTAGCTCTTTTAGAACATTGATTTTCTGTTAAATTAATATAGCTGCTTTTAAATCTAATTTTTTTTTGATATTATACACTTCCAATCCCATTTAGTAATTTTAGAAAAATCTTCCTTTACTTGCTAGAACAATAATTAATAAAGTATCCAAAGTTTTAAAGAGAATTAAGATCTCAAATAACCCCAGCATTCAACTTCTGTTTTAAGTTTAGCTGCTTCCATTTAATTTTAAGCAAATTTAGCATAAAATATTAAAATTACTCAATTATTGTCTAATTTAACAGAATGTAAATGTAAATATGTAAAAGAAATATTATGATAATTCTGGATAGTGCTCTATTTAACCTAAAGGCTCTGGCAAATAAATTGATTAATAAAAATGGCCGAAGCGCTTTTATAGAAAATAGTAAAATATTAATTGCAGCATCTGAAAAATAAAAAATAGAAAAATTTAATTAACTTTTATTTCTGATGATGATGAAATTATTCGGGTCACCCAAGGAGTTGTCACCTTCGTTCCCCTAATCAGGTGTTAGCGTTCTACACCAAATAGAGTTGAGTGTTGACCATGACAATCAAGGAAGTCAGAAAGAAAGAAAGAGGGTAAGATTTAAGAACTAATACTAAGGTCACTCCTTACGAGACTCTGTCGAGGCTAGCTTTTGGGAGGAAGATGTGTGTTGACTAACTGGAACACTAAGGGTTTGGGGTTGGGTTTGGGTTTGGGT